>BGPR01000659.1:74349-98881 GCA_013235015.1 Araneus ventricosus | reverse complement strand
GCTACGAAATAAAAACGGAAGTTAAGTGCATGCTACGAAATAAAAACGGAAGTTAAGTGCATGCTACGAAATAAAAACGGAAGTTAAGTGCATGCTACGAAATAAAAACGGAAGTAAGAAGTCTGCCTTGACCAAAAAAGCATTATTTTCTAAGAAAATATTGCTTTAACAGTGGTTAAAAACACGTGAATAAATGATTTGGTGAAAAAATATATTAGTTTGAATTTTATTTTATAACAATAAAAACATTGTTTCAAATTGAGTTTAAAATGAATTTTGAAACTTAAATTACAGTTAAAGTAAAAAGGGGACAACAATTAAATTGGTATAATTAAAAAGATATTATTTTGCTTTTTAAGGTGATGTAAAAATAATTTTCGTATCATAAGTATTTCAGAAGTTACTAGTGAAAAACGTCTCAAAATAGCTTAATTTTCGTTATTTAATTAAATAAATAAAAATAAAATTTTAAAATAATTTTTACGGCGTTAGCTTTCTCTTGTGCTAATCCAACACTGTGCCAAATTTGGTCGTCGTAAATCCAATGGTGTTTCTTTTCCCGAGAGCTTCTTCTACAAATGGTTCTTAGTAACATCGTGAGAGAAAATATATGACCAGTCAGTCAAAGAACAACCAAAGGAAATGAATATTTGCCATTTCAATAAAGTAGAAGCTTCGAGCGGCAAAAGATTTGCTCAGAATTGCAATTTTAACCTCATTTATATTCCTTCTCTTCAAATGAACTTCGCAAAACAAAACATTAAAACAGTTCAAAAATAACGTAATAGACAAAACAGAAAAATAGAGTAAAAGAACATCACAGAACGTGATTTTTGTTTAGCAGTCAAAATGACCGCAGTCGGTCTTTGTAGATATAAGCATTTATATTATCGATAATAACAAAATGATAGGAAATAAGAGCGTTTGAAATTCATTTGCGGTAAAAATGACCGCTACCCGTCTTTCTAGTGTTAACAAATTTGATTTCGACATTGAAATATAAATGCATATTTTGCGGCAAGTAAAGTTAAGTGTAAATTAGTTTTAGTATCAAGTTAATTGGCTTAAAACATGCCGATAAATTGAATTAAAGCATAGCAACCATAATTGTTCAGTTTACTGGATTATTTCCTTATACACTTACTATCTTAGAGATTTCAATGAAAAATTGATAAAATGAAAAAAGAAAGCAACGTCCAATAGGATACTATCTTAGCTTCCAACAGCAGAAGAGAAACACTAAATTAAATATTTGTTTTAACAATGAAAACGGTTTGAATTTCATTTTAACAATGAAAATTAGTGCTGTTAATCATGCCAAAAAATATTTTTTTTAATTTATTATAATTAACGAAATATTCGTATGACGACTTAATGGATATCATTAGAAAGATAATTTTATTTAACTTTTTAGATGGTGTAAAAATAATTTTTTGTGCTGCAATATTTTCGGAAGTTATTAAGGAAAAATCCAACATTTAGCTTAATTTTTAATTAATTAAAGTTCTATTTAAAATTTCAAAAAAAACGCTCCGAGGTGCACACTCCCATCCTCCAAAGAATGTTTGCGCCAAATTTTGTTGCTCTAGGTCTAGCGGTCTGTCCTGTAGAGCACCAACACATACACACACGTTCTACTTTATTAGTAGTAGAAATTATCATTTAATAATCTAGCCAAATCCGAAAAAAGCAACTTTTAGGTATTTGATTATTTTTATGCAAAATGTATTAAAATGCATTTTGTTTGCAATAAAATGAAAGCAAAATGCTTCCTTAGAATTTTACAAAACTCAAATCCTTCGCCAGAGATATGATAAAAAAGATGCATCATATTTTACGAACAGAAAACTTTATATTACCTGGCAATAACTTTTATGTCACCAACACGTGTCACGAGTACAAGGAAATAGAGACCTCTTCTCAAAACATTCCAGCAGCATATTGTCCAACAATCCATGGACTGAGAAAACGTTCATCCGCCCTAACTGCTCGAATAGGTGGAAGAGACAGCTATCTATGACGATGGGCGTTCTACCAGGACATCTAGTACATGAACTGTCAGTCACAGAGCACGCTTTAGATGCAGTCGTCTGTCCATAGGATGAATTTCCATGTCGCGGATAATTCTCAGGAATTGTTAAGGGTAACTGAAATCCTGTTCTGTGTGCTGGCAATATTTGAGCATAACACAGGTGACATAACCCGTGTTTCTAATCATGTCAGTCGAGGTCTGCAGAACTGTCTGCTGTCATTTTAAAGACTCATTTTTAGTCATAACAGAGTTACAATTACCTAAAAAATGTTTAAAATATTGCTAGGAGGTGGGTGCACGCGCTTCTGAAAATAAATCCGAAACCTGAATTGTACAGGGTGAACAAAAAGTCCGTAGAAATTCATAAAAAACTGGTAAAATAACCGAAGTAAAAAATGGTTTGATGGGTTAGCATCGCTAGGTCACGGTATTTTCTAAGACATGAAAAAAATAACTCTAAAAATAGCCAATAGATGGCGCTGACGTACACAATTCAAAGAAAAGGTACGCAAATAATGAACAGAATGCCTCCAAATCGTTTACTACAGCAGTATGCGTTCCACATGACCATCAAAACCGAGTAAAAAAATCCAGCAACCACAGATTCCAGCACGCAATGGTCGCTGAATCCTGGTTCACGTAAAATAAGTTCACCAATATAGCTTTATCCTTCTCACTCAGCACCCTTGTTCACTTGTTGTGGTTGTGGATTAAAAGCGTAAGTTCTTATAACAATGACATTTGCATATTTCCACCGAAGTCGCTCGTACCAGCGAGATCTATCGGCTATTTTTGAGTTATTTTTTTCCTGTCTTCTAAAACTTCCCGTGACCTAGCGATGATAACCCTGCAAACTGTTTTCCATTTCGTTTATTTTTCCGGCTTTCGTGAATTTTTAAAGTTTCTACTGACTTTTTGTTCATCCTGTATATAACTTCCCTTCTAATTTATGTTTATAACTAGAAACGACAATAGAATTTTGAAATTTCAACAAAATTACATTAAATCTGGATAAATTTTGAAAAGAATATTCCATACATGTACGAGTAGAAATTAAAATAAACCAGTTAATAATGTTTTTTTAATCAGAAGAGAATTAGCGTTATCATTTCATATAGCGGGATCAGATTTCAGCGAAATCGTAAGTGTACAGGAAAACCTTAAATAGAAGGACATCTTATCATCACTAAAAATTTTTAAGAAGATAAGGTTTTTTTTCTCAGGTACCAAATATTTACAGAAACGCACTGCAATCATCAAACAATTTCATCTCTATATTTTGCAGAATCTACACATTTTATGCCCTCTTTTAATTTCGTTTTGGAAGTATTGTATTTTTGTCTGTGACCACCATAATACAAAAGGCTAGAAGTTGATGGTCTTTTCTCCAAAATGGTAGACTTTGATCAAATTTCGGAACAAATCAGCCAACCGGAAATTTCTCTGTCTGGCGTTCAATATGCATATGAACACTACAACTTAAAAACACAGTCAGCTAAATAGATGAAATTAGGCCATTAGTTTCATCACCTGAATTACAAATGACCATCAAATTTTGAAAAAAATATTAAACTTAGGAATAACTGTCTGCCTATTTTCTATGTGAACACGATAATTCAAAGAACCAACGAGGTCAAAAGAAAAATTTGGTTTCATTGATTGATTGGGATTTTATGGCACAAGGGCCAGAATTGGCCAAGCTGCGCCAAACATTTGTTTAGATTTGCGCTAAACTATGTAAAAATCAGGGCAAGATAAAAAAGTGGAACTAATGTATATAAAAATAGTGTAAACATTAAAATATGTTAAAAGTGCTTAAATGAGAGGATAAAAGCCAATTGATTTCAAAAAAGGTAAAAGGTGAACATGAGGAGTCTTTCCAAGTAAATCGGTTAAGGAAACAGAACTGGAGTGAAAGTAACGTAACCGTAGAGAAATTTGGAGTCAAAATTGTAAAATTGTATTAAAGTTTTGCCCACAATCGGTTGAAGGAAGAATATTCAAACCCACTTTTGATTTTCTTCAGTGCGTATACGTCGACGGTTAACAGCAAAAGCGTCACATTGTGCACGTATAGGAGAAATTTGAGAGGAGAACACTCAACATAGTCCATTACTTATTTGAAAGGGTGGATGCGGCCACGAATATTAATAAAATAAACGCGCAGCCGTGTGGAACTCTTATTTATTTATATCACATCAACGTGTAACAGAGGTAGACTTGAGATCTTACGAAAAGACGGTAGGAAATTTAACGTAAATAATAATGTGAACATGACTCAAATGCATAAAATTGTTACGTTCCTGGTGGTTGTGATATGAATTATTTTCTACTGCTTTTGATTCATGTTTTATTTTTTAAATAAAACATGAGCGAATATTTTTGAAACTCTTCCCCTGAAAACTTAAAAGAGTGAGTGGCTTGTTACTCAAATCGCAAGTTAAGAATATCCATATTCATAAATATGTATCAATTTTTAATATTTAAATTGAAAAAAATTCCGTTGCTTATGCTTCGCCCATTCTGGGATATATCTATAATTCTTAACTCTCTGATTCCTAAGGCAATTAAAATAGAGGGACCTCAAAATACGGGAACGCCCGAGCTCCTCTATCAAAGGTAAGGGAAATTCACTTTCCCCCTCAAAACCCACAATGGCACCTGGAATTCACCTCCCAAATTACTACCCATCAAAGCCCAAGAAGAAAAGGCGTCCACGCACCCTGCTTTATAGTGCCTAGGTTTGTATGCGATCAATTGAAGGAAAGACACAAGACAGCCAAGATCCTCGGAGATTAACCCGACAATACCAGTCCTTTTTAGGACTATTTTGAAAATGTCAAAACGTTCAACATCCAGATGGAACAAGACAGCCGCCAGAGAGCCAGATATTACATGCGAACTACGCCAGCTGACAAATTTAAGGTAAAAAGACTTCTTTCCCCATTTTACTATTATCATTATAATATATATATATATATATATATATAAACAAACTTAGAAAACACAAGACAAAAAACTCAAAACAATCAAGATAATAATGGCAAAAATAATAGAAAAGACCAAAATAAAATTGAAAAAATATTATGAGCGAGTCGCTCGTCAGGAAGAAAAGCTCGCTCATATATTACTTTGTCTTTTTCCGTGCTAACGACAAACGAACTGTTAAAAAATGCCGCCATATCTTGGAAAAGCACAAGACAATAAAATGGAAGAATTCTTGAATAAAAGATAAATACATTTAAGAAGATTTAAAAAGAATCGAAAGCAAAAAATCCGAATACAAAAGACCTAGAATAAAATAAATAAAACAGCAGTATACCCAAAATAATAATAAAATAAAAGCGAAATACGCTTACCATGGCCAGGAGGAGAATTGACGCCAAACCAGTTATTGCTATTGCCAAACAGAGGAAGAGGAAGAGAAGGAGAAAAAGGCTTTGTCAGTAGCTCCGTAATCACTGCTTGAGGTATCGTCGCACAAAGTTTTCGGGAATACCATTATTTAAAAGTTGATCATACAAAAGCTTTAATTGTCTAGATTTTGAAATTTCGTTCGAACAAATAGATCTAATGCGAGAAAATTGAGAGAGAATAGTGTTTCTATAAATCTTAATAGAAATATTAGAAGACCAATATGAAAGTCGATTGACACAAAAATTAAAATCCATTCTTTTGTCAAAAATATCGATACAAAAGTTATTATCAACAAGTTTAATATCCAGATCTAAAAAATCCGCTTCAAACTGATTACAGTTTGTTTGTTTAAGAAGCAAGGCTGAAGGATAAGTATTTTGCCACGTAATATTAAATGATCCATGATTAAAAACAATAAGATCATCTACGAACCTGAAAGCCTGAGGATGAAGAAGTAAATAATTCTTCTCAAAATAATGAAGGGAGAGGTTAGCTGTAATAGAAGAAAATGAAGATCCTTGAGGAATGCCATGTGATTGGAGAAAAATACTTTCCCCATTGTAAATAAAATTATTAAATATGCAAAAATTATATAATTTATCCCAATACTCAAAAGAAATATTGAGAATATTTTTGTAATCGCAAAAGTATGAGTTAAGCACCTCTCGAAGTGTGGCTAAAGGAATGCTTGTAAAAATATCTTTGAAGTAAAAAGTCTCAATAGAAGAAATTCTGTTCTTATTATTGTGAATGAAATCAATAACCGGTTTATTATTGTTAATAATATATATATATATATATATTTAATTCTTGTGTGACAGAGACATTTGAATGAATGAGAGAATGGATTTTCCGGATGGAGGCATGAATGAGTTACACAATGTAACTAACCACGTTTATTTTTTTCAGAACCTCCCCTTCTGTTCTTTTCCGATTAATGTTTAAATCATTTCTCTAGCAAGGTCCATTTGTAAGTACTTGTTAGTTTCGGAGATTAAGGACCCAGAGTCCACGCGCTCCGCTCAAATCCAATCATCCTTGGTGTGACAACTCCCCTCTTCCCCAAACACATCTGGGCGAGCCACTCTAACGATGAAAACACTCGCCGCGGATGTGAAATCAAACACACTTAACGAAAAGGGGGTGGAAATTTCAGAGTGGCATTCGGACGTTTCGTACGGCCACAGTCTTTTTCTTGAAGGGACGTATGGGACGGTCCCGCATCGATAGAGTTAAAGAATTCTAAAGCCAAAAATAGCTATAAAACTTTTCTGAAAAGAAAAAGCAAATTTATGTAAAAAGGATACTTAACACCACAGCATACCCCGAACTCGGAGCCAGGACGGCTCCCTGTCGGTTGGATGGGTATGCGTGAGACTTTATTAAAAAAGCCAGAGCAAAAAAAAAAATACAGTTTCTAAAAAAAGATACAAAAAACATGACATTTAAAACAAAAGAATATAATATTTTTTAAAAGTTCAGTCTTTCAGATCGTTGTGTTGTTGAATTTGAGATGGTCGTGCCTTGTGTATGGAAGAAGAGAGAATATGAGTACATAGGGTTAGTTGGGTCTGTGGCTAGTTGTTGTCGCCATCTTTTGGAAATAAGAGTGTTCGTTTCACGAGATGAAGTGGATGAGTTTTCTGATTTTCGCCCTAGAATTGTTGTTGTTCATAACTGTCTTCCACCAAAGTCGTTCTAGGTTCGCTGACGGTTTTGTTAGGTGGTATGACGTTGTAAACAGGCAACTTGTAGCATAGTGTAAGGGGTTTCCCAGCTTTCCGCAGCAACAGGAATCTCTGCTTCTGATTTTGAATCTTTGTTGATCGGGGCAATGACAAAGAATCACTAAGCCCTGCCGTAGAATCCGGGATTACAATGAAAAATAGTCACGCACTGTGGTTCCTGCATAATAACTCCAATTACGAGCGGCTCATGCAACAACCCCACGTTTTACCGGGTTTGACCTGTCTTCGGAGATGTGTCCTAAGAGCCACACCACCATTATTGTACCCTCAAGGAAGGCGAGAACCAGCTTACTTATACGGCTGCTTCTCATCCGTGAACTCGCGGTGCCTCCTTAAGGGATAAAAGTATTTTAAACTCGAAGTATTTATAACACTTTAAACTAAAAAAAAAGCTTTTCGCTGTGACTTCTTCCTCTGGTTTTCGTTTGCATTCTCCCTTGTCTCCTCCTAGGTCAAAATCTACGCACCTCTTTTCTTTCTGTCTAGGTACTTTAAACATCTTGGCACGTGTATAGAAACTTTTGGGATTCCATTTTTCCATCTTCATCATTGTTAAGGAAGCAACAAAAGTTCCTTCATATTATCGTTT
This sequence comes from Araneus ventricosus, assembly GCA_013235015.1. Classification (NCBI taxonomy): domain Eukaryota; kingdom Metazoa; phylum Arthropoda; class Arachnida; order Araneae; family Araneidae; genus Araneus; species Araneus ventricosus. The sequence goes on along the minus strand of BGPR01000659.1, from coordinate 91,095 downwards.
TTCACTGTCTTACCATTCTTTTCTTCTTGTTGCTCGTATGTTTGACAGGAAAAACACCGCATACACTTCCTTCTTTTCCTCCTGGCTCTCCTGCCTGCTGTAAGAAAGGGACTCAGTTATCTTGAATGACATCGCACAATGATTAAGGTTATTTCAAAATCTGATAAATTGAAATCAAACTTCGCAAGAAATGCGAACATATCGAAAGGTATGCATGAAGTTCGTCCTTATATAGAGTGAATTTTTTTGCGTGAATTTTCAATAGGGCATGCTGTCATTTTGATCTACTGTATAAAACAGAATTACTGTAAATTTATCAGATTTTTAAGTCAAGTATTATGGGTTGCTACCATGGCTGAAAGTTTTTAAATTTCAAGAAAAATTTGAAGTGAACTAGCTTCAGTTAACCCTTTATAAGGCCATATTTTTCTATTAGTGGTGTAATAAAATAACTTAGGTATTGAGATTCATTTAAGAAAAGAAATTTATTTAGCTTATTGGATGATATTATTTTTGTTAATTAATTTTATTAATTAATAATTAAATCAAGTCACTTCGTTATGGTTTGAAATAAGAAATTGGAACATCCAGGTTCTTGTTTCATCGAAAAATTTGGCGACAATTTACGCGAACCTTAAAAAATGCGTTTAAAAATTATTGAATTTGGTAGGAAGTATATTCCCACGGCCTCAGAAAGGGTTAAACTAACTTGATTTATTAACCCTCTGAGTCCCAAGGTCATTGGAATAAGGGGACCTGAAAATACGGGAACACCCGAGCTCCTATATCAAAGATAAGGGAAATTCACTTCCCTCCGTCAAAACCCACAATGACAGCTGGCATTGTCCGAATTATATAAGGAAACCCTCCTTTCTCCCAAACACATCTGCTCTGACGAAGAAAGCACGCGCAGCTGGTGTGAAATCAATCACACTTAACGAAAGGGGGTGGAAATTTCAGAGTGACATTCGGACGGCCATCGTCTATTGCTTGAAGGGACGTATGGTACGTTCCCGTATCGATAGAGTTAAACACTCCATTTAATCTGTAAGATTTTCGATTTCTCACACATTAAACAAACATATGAAATCTAAAATGGATTTCAGTCTACGGAATTGTAGAAAAGAATTACCGTATATTACCTTCAGAGACATTAAAATATTCTTTGTTTTTGGAATTCGGATAATTGCTTCTAAATTGCTTCACTAACAGCAATAAGTACTGCTTTTGTTCCTCGTCATTTGTTTGAAATTTTCATTACTATTTCATGAGTGCCACTCCGGGCTCTATTACATTATTTACAACTCTTAAGGCACCAAATATTGCTTTAAGTTTTTTTTAGGTTTCGTCTTCTTTCTATTCTGTCACATCTTCTTACAGGAACCCTGATGGTACATTCAAGATTTTAAACGATCTCATTGCGTTTGTTGATACAAAATCATGCAGACTCTTTTTAAGGACTACATCTAGATCAACTCGAGCTCGTTTCAAGAGTTCTTCATTTCCTTCCTTTCGTCTTCTCTCCATTCCGTCACATCTTCTTGCAGAAACCCTGATGGTACATTCAAGATTTTAAACGATCTCATTGCGTTTGTTGATACAAAATCATGCAGACTCTTTTTAAGGACTACATCTAGATGAACTCAGGCTCGTTTCAAGGGCTCATCATTTCAAAGCACCAACCATTTTCCTTTTCGTTCTTTGAGAGAATAGGTAGTTTAGTTTAGTTATATTAAAATCCAGTTTTGAAGCAACACGAGGTCTATGAGAAAAACGGTAGCCATTGCATATAGAAATCTCTCGCTGTAATAAAATTATGACCCCGTAATGGTACGCCACCTATCTGATAAAAAAATTTTTATTTGCTCTCTCATGTAATAAAAAGCACCAGTTGTATTTTTTATTAGTTTTTGTTATTAATTTTTAAATGGGTTCAATAATTAATGACCACCCGGTATATTACAGTTAACCACTACGCGCTTCCGTTGTAGTAAAATGCTTCTGCCTATAGTGGACAGTGGAGGTTTCTTTACTTTTAAAGTAGGATAGTTTGGAGTCTTGCAACCTTCGGATTTGGAGAATGTGTTTCAATTTGCAGTATCGGATATTAATCTATTGGTTCTATTCTGTTATCAAATTATCAAATTTGACGTTTATTTTTTTTGATGAATTTCATTCATAACAGTTGAATTTTACCAGCTTTTCTTTTCATCTATATAACCCACCCGTCTTCTAAACTATCGTGTTTGACATTCCCACAGAAGAACATACAGACACATCTCCTGTCAACTGACTTCGTCAAAAATTTGACAGAGATCTTCAATTTTGAACGGAGATAAGAAGAATGCAGATATTCATATAAGTAATCCTTTGGATACTGCAACAAGAATTTCCATACTTGTATGAATTTAGAGTACTGCTTTAATCATTCTTAAATGCGATAATTAAATTATTATAAATTGAATAGCCATTGAATAAATTTGTTTTATCTTTTCGAGTAACTTTTTAATTTCTACAAGGAATGAGAATAATTTCAAAATTCTAGATATATTTAAAAAGTAACATTACGAAATCATTATCATTGCAAAATTTTCTATAAAAGTACCACTATTACCATAAGAATCTTATGCATATAAAATATGTTTTCACTGTAAATTTTGCATTATATACATAGCTAGCCGTTGTATCCTCGGCTACGCTCGCGTTTATCTGTTACTTAATTACTACCTTAAAAGGTTTCGAATAAACAACACATTACACTTTCCACCTGTAGAGCATATATGTAAATATTGCTTGGAGTTCACATTCCAGAACATACCATGGAAAACACAAACTTCATAACAGCGAATTTGTTTGACATAGCACACTCTTCCCAAATGATAAGTTTGCAATTTATTGGACAAGCGCCTTATAAGTCTTTTTGCTTATATTTCATATAAGATTCTCAGTGTTAGCTAAGATCAGAGGTAACTGTATTGGAGAATGTGCTATGCTGCCACCATCCAAAACACTGATAGCTATATGCCTAAGTGAAAGTTGCGTTTCTTTGTCTCGGATGGAATCGACGAAGAACTGGACCGCTAAGCTCTCCCGAACATCCAGAGGGCATTCGGCGTAGGCAAGACTCATGAGTCGCTCCACATCTGCAGCTAACACTTGAAGGTTTGCTCCTGACTTCTGTCGTCTCGTCTTCAATTCGCTTCGGTAAAACTACGTGAGATGGCTGTCTCCAAATATGGATTCTAACGCTTTCTCGATGGTCGTTAAATCTGACAAATTATCAGATGAATTCCTTGAAGAACCTTCGCCGCTGATCTTCGGAGCGATGCCACAAGTTGACTGGCTTTCACAAAATCCATCCGCCTATTTGCAGAGCTCAGAACGTCAAGACTTAAAGACTGTCTATGATGTTCGACCGTCAAATGTCGAAGGTGTGACTGCTGATCTGCCATCCATGAATTCTGAACTTGTCTGGAAATTTTTTGGCCGGTCCTCATGTTCACTTATTCTCCTCTCGAGGTTGCCGATCTTCTTTTGAACTTCGCTCTCAACTTTCTTGATTTTTCTTTCACACATTGGACTTCCTCTTCTATTTTTCCAATGCATCCATCAACATGAATTTTAATTTCGTCAACTTGACTATCGACCTGTTCTTGAATCTGATTCTTTATTTGATATTGTCCGGATCGCATCTGTAGTTCAAGTCTCTGCTCTCTGAGACATTGCAAAATGTATTTTTTTTGTAGTAAATAAAGAGTAATAGTATTTAGTAGTATGATTTTCCCAATAATCACGAAGTCAAAATTATTTGACGGCACGTCTATAACCTCCTTAAACATTTTTTTAGAAAAAATGGCACGTTGATACATAAAGGTTCGTCACCCCTGTACTAGGCGATACTATGCATCCTGTAGATGTTCTCTTAAGTAACCCTCCACAGTACGTAACACGATCTGGAGGCATTGTTCGGTTTTGTATTGATCCTATGGTTGTCTCATAGCCGACCTTCGGTTTCGTGGGGGAGTACTGTGGCGATTATAAATATCTAGCCGGCTGTGTTATTAAGTTCCAGTTAAAGCAGCGCTACAATTGATTTGTAAATACTACGATTCCGTTTACTTCTAGAGTTTTCTAAAGATGTTGTAATTTGCTGCGATTAATTAATGTTTGTTAGTGTTTGTTTAGTGTTGAGTTTCTGTTAACCCGCTCAGGACCATCATCACATATATGTGATCACTATTTCCGTGCCCTACAGCCCATCATCACATATATTTGATAGCAACTTGACCGTTTTATTTGAATTTTTAAACGGCACTAGATGGCGGTAAAAATCGTTACTTTTTCAAATAATGTTGCATCAGAGTGTTGACCTTCAGTATGTACTTTCGGATCCGGGTTTTTATTTCTGCATCAGGGCCATTTCATTATGTAAACAACTGTGCGTGTTCGGTTCTTTGAAGAGGATTGAGCAATTAAAGAACTATGATTTATTTTATCGCGGGATTTCTTTTTTATATTTTGATGGAATGATGAAAGGATGGAATATTTATTGGTTAGGAGTTGGAGTAGAAATTATCGTTTGCAGTTTGGAGTTCGCTGATAGTATTTTGTATTTTTGGGTAGATTTTATTTTAGTTCAATTTTTTTTTAAATATCATGAAAATTTTATTACATTATATTCGGATATAGTATCAATAATAATAAATTGTAAATTTCAGCGTATTTACTTACAGTAATGATTTTATATGAATTTTTGAATGAAATTTGGCTTATTCTTCCGAAGCGGGCCTGGGGAAGCGCTTCTTTCTCCTTTAGCTGGTCCTGAACGGGTTAATAAATTAACTTTTCTAACTAAAATTTAACAAGATAGCTCTAGTAACTTAAGGTATCCTTCTACGTTGGATATCGATTTTCGGGCAAAATTCATTTAAAAAAATTGTATTGTTTCATCTGCAAGCATATTCTTTCTGGTTTCCAAAACTGTTTTTATTTTATTTTTACGACACAGAGGAAGAAAATTAGAGCCCTTTTTGGAAACCTCGAAAGCTGAAACCGGAAAAGGAAATAGAACAATTGGGAAACAATTTCCAGTATTTTGCAGCATATAATTAATATTCTTTTTAATTTTTTATTTATTACAATCATTTATGTGTTGTTATATATTTTTTAATAATTCCAGAAGAGAGTTGGATCTAGATTCAGAAAATTAAAAAATAAACCCAAAGGTCTTTGGGATAACAGAAAGCTGATAGATAATTTTATTGATAAACTTCAAATATATTATGAGATAGCCATAGTAAGCAACACAAATAACGTGGACGCATTGCTAAGCTCTGTAATGGCAACTTTTTCATATTTTCTCTAATAAATTTAAACCAATGCATTTACAAAGTCCGACGGGCACTGACAGTTGGCACTCTCTTACCTGTGACAAAGTTGCTAAAAAAATGAGCTTAAAAAAGTAAAATCACGCAAAAGTCGAAGAAACATGCTGTTATGTATAAATGTGGTAATTGTTAAGTACATTACTGCATAAATTTATATTAAAAATGTATTTTTGTTCTTTAAACGTGTTTTTCTCAAAAACAGAAAATGTCATATAATTCCCATACTGCGATATGATTTCTCAAGCACTTTTGTGATACACTTTTCAAAACTTTGTATGAAGATTTTATACGTCATTATCTAGAGTATGTACGAGAATAATCCCAACAGCATCATAATTTTGAATTGTATAGTCTGCTATTGTGTTGATTGGTCTACAAATATTAGGAAAATTCTGTATTATTCACTTCAAAAAGTTATAAAAATTTTATTTGTAAAATTTTTCACAAGATTTTATTGCATTCTCTAGACAAACGTCTTTAGAGTAACTCAACATAATTTATTTGAAATTTAATTGATATAATTTTGTTTTAATGTGTCAGGCGTTTTTATAAATTTTTGTAAAATTTTACTCTAAAATTTCACTTTAAGAAATCTGTGATAATTAAAAAAGTTTTTATTGCTTAAATTAAATTTTTTATGCGATAATGACTGCAAAATATGATTACAATATTTATTTTAATAATATATCTCAAAATTGTCTCAAAAACGTATGCGGATCACAATACTACAGAGATATAGGCGGACGGAATCATGAAAATGAATTTAAAACTTTGAGTCGATTGACATGCTGTTCAATATGGCTAGGGCGATTTTGATTAATGTTGGTACATATACTTCTATTTAGATAACTAAGAATATTGTAGGGGTAAATAAACGCCAACCTAATCTCTGAGGTTAAGGTATGACAAAGTCGTTTAAATGCATTCGGTAAATGGACAATTGAGATAAAATTTGTTACTGCTGGGGAAATTTGATGAAATTTGATACACATGTTCCTCACATGCAAAATTAAAGCACCTTAGGGTTAAATAAATACACATTCAAAATCTCAGGTAGGATGAAGCACGTAGGCAGAATGATAAGAAACTCGATACTGCTGGACCGATTTTGATGAAACTTGGTATGCATGTTCCTCATTTACCGACATGAAATACTGTTTGGGTAAATAAGCCCTTACCCAGTCCTTCAGTGTAGGCTGGGACAATGTCTCCGAAATACACGTGAAAATGGACTGATCGAAGTGAAACTTAATTCGTAGGTTTCAAGGATTTTGAACTAAAAACATGGCGGAGTTACATTGTTTTCAGCCAGCCTTTTAGGATGATAACTACCGATAAGACATGTAGGAATGTTTATTTAGAACGGCTGGAGCAATTATTTTGAAGCATGTGTCATTGGTTGATTTAGGCACATCAGTTGTTGAAATTTCAGTTGAAAAATGACTCCCACATTGTTGAACATCACCGAAATACTATAGTGAGAAATATGGCCATATATCGAACTCTTCTGGGTTGGATGAAAGTGAGAAATGGGAAGACATTTATGAAATGCACCGATTACCATGAAAGTGTTTTTGTAATGAGTTCCTGAAATAATAAGATGACCAGTAAATAATTGGATAGCGATGCTAGAAATAAATGTAGTATTCTATATTATGTTTAATGATAAATGAAAGAAAGGTTTTATACTAATAATTTATGAATTATTTCCATAGAAATGTATAAATATTTGGATACTGCTGGAACGATTTTGATGAAACTTGGTAAACATGTTCCTCATTTACCGGCATGAAATACTGTTTGGGTAAATAAGCCCTTACCCAGTCCGTCAGTGTAGATTGGGACAATGTGTCCGAAATACACGTAAAAATGGACTGATCGAAGTGAAACTTAATTCTTAGGTTTCAAGGATGTTGAACTAAAAACATGGCGGGGTTAAATTGTTTTCAGCCAACCTTTTAGGATGATAACTACCGATAAGACATGTAGGAATGCTTATTTAGAACGGCTGGAGCAATTATTTTGAAGCATGTTTTATTAGTTGATTTAGGCACATCAGTTGTTGAAATTTCAGTTGAAAAATGTCTCCCACATTGTTCAAGAACACCGAAATATTATAGTGAGAAAATGGCCATATATCGAACTCTTCTGGGTTGGATGAAAGTGAGAAATGGGAAGACATTTATGAAATGGACCAATTACCATGAAAGTTTTTTGTAATGGGTTCCTGAAATAATAAGATGCCCAGTAAATAATTGGATAGCGATGCTAGAAATAAATGTAATATTCTATATTATGATTAATGCTAAATGAAAGAAACTTTTTATACTAATAATTTATGAATTATTTCCATAAAAAATTTATAAATATTTCGACAAAAAAATAATGCTAATAAGCATTATGTTTATATAATATTGTAATATATATTTCTTTTCTTACAAAATATTTTGACTTGGATTTTCAGGGGAACGTGGGTTCTCTGCTAGTCTGAAGTATTATTCAAAGGAAATCTTGAACTTCGGATTCAGTTAGATACCAATTGTTTTAAGAATAATCAAATGCATTCAGGTTATTGTTTTCATAAACCAAGGAAAATATTATTTACTAGCTGTTATGGCCGGCGTTGCTCGGGATTAAAATACTTTCATGTCTAATATTTTTGATGTGAAAAACAACTTTTGTATAGAAAATTACAATACCCAAAATTCTTTTATCGTCTGAAATGTCTTTTTAATTCAAATGAGAATATCAGTTGAACCAGACGATTTTCTAAAATCGCCGATAGCTAATTTTCTCCATAAGTTATTAGTATTAAGTACTTCAAATTTTGTTCATAAAGTTTTTGTTCAGTATAAGAAAGATTTTAACGGATATTTTGGGACAATAATATATTAAATTTTTCATTGAGAAAAAGCGTTAGAATAAATATGAATAGAAAAATAAAATTCGTCTTCATTCAAAATTCTTCTAATGTGATCTAGCAACAGTCATACAAAAAAATGATATAAATTGTAAATTTTATACACAATTTAATTTTTGAAAATTATTAAGATGAGGGCAATGAATTGAACGGGAATGAAAGTTGTGTCACTAAAAGTTAATTTTTTAAACTTTTATTATGTGTAAAAATATTTTCTGTGACAAATACAGATTGTCGAAAAATATCACGGAAAATGCCAAAATCTTGCTTAATTTCCAGTTAACTGAAATTTTAATAAGATTTGTGGCTTTTAAAAGTTGACGGTTGACTTTCTATAAAACATATTTATGAAAAAACAAAAATTTCAGAAATAAAGGTAAATTAGCTGAAAGTCTAACCGTTACCTAGCAACGGAGTAGCTATAAGTTTGTTTTATTTCAAAATCGTCTGCACGTAATTAACAATTATTAAACTTTAAAAAATTATTAAAAAATCAGAAAATGCCACAGGTATGCAATTCGTATCATTGAAAAGGTAAAATTTTGAACTTTAAGATGGTATAAAAAGATTTTTGTCGGACAATTTGCCATGAAGTTAAGGCGGAAAAAATGTTTGTGTTAATTTCTAATTAACTGACTGTTTAATTAACTTTTGGACTTTGAAAAGTTCATAAGTGTCTTCCCCTTGTCTTAAATAATATGTGTGCAAAATTTGGTTGAAAACAGTCCATTGGTTTAGGAGGAAATGTGGAACATAGCCACAATGACTTTTATTTATATTAAGATTTTTTATAAGTTTGGATTCAAATTGTGAGTCTACAGTATTAAATTACTAATATTATATTGCATTAGATTTGCTTCAGTTTCTTTTTTTTAAAGATGTAGACATTTTTAAATGAATTCATAATTATAAGACCGCATGGTGGAAATTATATTTCCTAATAGATTTGTGGGTGTTAGTATTGTATGAAATTTTTGAGGCGATGAAAAATATATGTTTTAAGAAAGGTCAAAACATTTAACGAAAATTATAGATCTCTTCTTTTATTACAAATATACATATCATTTTATATTTCAAAGATTATCGATTATATCTATTCTTAAGAAATCTGGTCATGAATAATATTTGGTTAGGTTAGGTTATATTAACGTCCCGTTTGGAAGCAACACGAGGGCTATTTAGGGACGGACCTCGTACTTTTGAACCGCGGTCAGATGACGAGGACGACACCTGAGCTGGCACCCCCCTCTCCAAACTTCCGCGCCACACCAACGGGAGGACGTTTGGCCACTACGTCTGATTTAGCGTGCAACAGGCCCCATACACGGCGGATCTTCAGTGGAATCGGGTTTCGAGAATAATATTTGGATACATTTGGATAACATTATGTGTTCTTTGGCTAATTTTTGTTTATTTTGAGGAAAACTAAGAAATGTTTTCATCATGTGAAAGCTGAAATAATTTAGATTAACATAAAATCGCATAACGCCAACTATATTTTATAATAATAAAGGATATTATGATAAATATTAGATTCTATAATATGAATTTTTCTTTTATATAGTTTTTAGCTTATCGTAATAGATATTAAAATTTTAAATCTGTGACTTTTCTCTAATGCGCTATTATTACTTTGAAAATGAGACGCTTAACTTCTGATAAAAATTTTTTGTTAAATAAATTTTAAAAAATTACTTACTTGTTTTGGAATGATTTTTAGGAAGGAACATAATATTTTGTTTTTAATTTATTTCTTATATGCTTTCGAAAAGTATTCTAATAATAGCAGGGAATAAAGGGTGAAAATGCTTATAATTATAAGAAAAATATCACTTTATTTAGATCTGAAATGATAATAAAAATAAATCCGAGAAATAAATAAATAGATAATCTAGATATATCATGCAGTTGCATTTCCTTACCCTAGGACACTCAATCCTCTCCTTTCACTTATAAGTAAATACTCTGATAATCCCTATTTTATTATCTAATCAAAAGTTATTGCATTACATAACAATCTAGATCATTAGAAAATGCATTTTCATAATGAAGAGAAGATTAGCGTGCTTCGGTATTTTCTTTCTATCTCAAATTTTGAAAAATATATGCAAAATTTTCAAGGCTATTGAAACCGTTATTTTATCAAATAAAATAAGCAATTTTTGATGTTTAATGTACATGTGCTATTTTAAAAAATGCATTTTGCTTCTTGTAAATTGGTGGAAGGATTGTGTAAATTAAATTTAGCAAGTTTTCGCCTTTCTTATACAACAAAGGGCAGTCTCCGTTACAAAGGTTTTGCTATTCTTATACAACAAAGAGCAGTCTCTTTTACAAAGTTTTTGCCTTTCTTATACGACAGAGAGCAGTCTCCTTTAAGAAGTTTTTACCTTTCTTATACAACAAAGGGCAGTCTCCTTTAGAAAGTTTTTGCCTTTCTTATACAGCAAAGAGCAGACTCCTTTGCAAAGTTTTTGCCTTTCTTATACGACAGAGAGCAGTCTCCTTTACAAAGATTTTGCCTTTCTTATACGACAGAGAGCAGTCGCCTTTCTACTTTCTAAAGGACAGTCTCCTTCAGAAAGTCTTTGCCTTTCTTGTACAACAAAGGACAGTCTCCTTTAAAACCGTAAATTCTACTTGGAAATGAAATCGCCGAACCAATGATGTACGAAACAGAGAGCACTTCATCATATCGCTATGATACTAAATTGTGTATTTCTAACTTTTCTAAACATTTTCTATCAGACAATCACCACGAGGTTTCCTATTAATCCCTAATTTATTAAAGCTTTTTTTGTTTCCGCAAGGCTGAAACTCTATATGTATTAGTTACTCAAGGGTTTGCTTCCTAAAAGTTAAAAATTATAGGGAAAATATAAAGCGAACGATACAATAGGCATTATTTTCCGTCTATTCGCTCAGGTTCACTTGGCTTCTATTACTCACACAAAATAATAGCTCGGAATCAGAAGGAAAATTAACATACTTGGCGCTATAAATCAGCGATCTACTGTTTGGCAAAATACATCAGACGTTGAAGAAACTTTACTGTAGGAAAACCTCTCAATGAAACTTAACCCCACACTCACCCTTAGATCCAGTCCACACATCCAATTTGCGGTAGACAGGCCATTAGCTACAAAATGTCATAGAAGCGATTGGCGGCGTGAAGTACAATGATAGCAGTTGGGTTGTGTACACATACCTTCTGCGATGCTTTGGGGTCATACAAGTAATTAGAGACACTTTTGCTCAGCATTTTCTCTTAAGGGTGGAGGGAAATTGGAAGTATACGTGCACTATCCAACTGCAATTGATGTACTTCACCAACATTTTAGCACTTTCGACTTGTTCGACAAAAAAAATCGGATGATTGCACCAACCCTTATTTCCGTTAACGGACGTCCAGTTGAAGTGAAGTTATCATTGCATCATCACAAGACATTGACATCAGAGGGTTAAAGTTCAATGAGGTTCTCAATTAAGGTTCTCAATGCTCAAATCTTTTTCATTAGTTTAACATGACGATAATGGTGTTTATATAACATAGATTTTTATAATCCCTAAGAGTTTCATATGATAACCAACCCACACAGCTGATACAATCAGTATAAGAATAGATATTTCACAAAAATATTCAGATATTAATGAAAAACCTAAAGTAGAAAACCAATATAAAGTAATCGGTAATATCCAGAAATTCAATTCTTATAAAATAAAATCAACATATTAGTGCTCTTCAATGTATCGTCTTAGACAAATGTGATAGTTTTTAATTTATATGTGCTAGACCATGTATATATTTTATTACAATTTCGGGTCAATATATGTCACGATTAAAATTCAAAAATTCTTGTTGGTCTTGCATAGCACAATTTCATAATTAGTTAGATAATCTTGGAAAATGAATTTCCTAGTCATGTTTACTTTTCAAGTTTATAAATTTGGTTGGATAAGTAATTAGCAAAATTTATGTCCAATTAAGTTTCTTCCCCAAAATTGAAATCTGTTCTGTTTAAATGTCAATTTGTCTCCTTTTGTATTTGACATTAATTCCATTAATTTATCTACGATGAAATTTAATTATCAAAATTAAGTGCCGGAAAGAATTTTAATTGAAATTTCTATGCAAAATAGAAATATATATGATTATAGAATACTAGTATATATTAATGCATACACGCAATAACATCCTTTGTGAGTGAGATTGAATTTTTGCCCGCATTTTATAAGTACTTTAAATGCTAATGGGTATGTTTATAAGGGTTTTATAATTATGCAATGTTCCATGCTGGCTCTTTGACATTTTCTAGCAAAAAATGATAAAATAAATAAAGAACTTGTACACATAAAACGAGCTGCTAAGAAACAAAAAAAAAGTTGCTTTACTTAAAAAATTAGCAAGAAACAGAAAGAAGCTAAATGGCTCACCTAGATGGTGTGAAAAAATAAACTGATTTTTTTGTTGGATTTTTTTGTTAAGAAAGATGTGTAATTTTTTCAGGTCTATCCCTCCCGATTTTTTGTTATTTTTTAAATATATGCATCCCCTATGCTTTCGGAGTTTTTGCTTGTTTTAACGGTTGAAGTGAGTTTTTTTCTTTTGAAGAAATTAAATTAGCTTTCCCTCTCAAACTAATTCGATTTCTTTTAGAAAACGTAATTTTACCGGTCTAATTGAAAGCGCAATCAGTTTAATTATTTCCCGTTAGTTGCGAATAAGAAATTTAAATTAGTTCCCTGTTGTTTCTCGAAAGTCGAATACTTTGCTCGAATATGCTGGGAACAATTTTACACATATCCATTGAACAGAATGGCAAATGTAAATTTTTGATTGAAAATTTAAGATTTTTCAAACTGAATTCTAAGAAACGTTCATTATATTCACTTTTCAATACTTATTACGCATTATCTGTTAAATTACATTCCTTTAGTTGTTTAACCCTTTGACTGCGTATACTTTCATATATATGTGATTTATAAACCACACTCTCAGCTAAAGGGTTAAGATTTTGACAAACAAGCTGTCAAAGCTGACAATTCTTCTTTATTTCAATCTTAAATGCATGTTTCTCAAAAGTCATTATGAACCGTGGTGGTCTAGTGGTAAGGTCTCGGCTTCGAAAGCAGATTCCACTGAAGAACACCGTGAAAGGGGCCTGTTGCATGTTAAATCATAAGTAGCGGTCAAACGTCCTCCCTTTGGTGTGGTGCGGAAGTTTGGAGAGAGGAGTGCCAACTCAGGTATCGTAATCGTCAAAATTACGAGGTATGTCCCAAAATAGCCCTCGTGTGTGTTTCAAAGCGTGACGTTAATATGACTAAATAAAACTAAACTCATAAATCATTATGTTTCACGTTCCAGTCGAATTGTACTTTTCGTGGAAACCGTGGTAGTTTGGACATATAAAAGACACGTAGCAACATTTTTATTGCTTCAGGATGTTTGGTTAGCCAACCAAAAATGCCACAGTATCATGTATCCGGATATGGTACCGTATAAGAGAACACTGTAAAAAAAATCCCGTAAAATTTACGGTTTTAAACCGGCAGCTGGGTTGGTTGTGCAAAACCGTAAAAGTTACGAAGTAAATCCGTAGGCACAACGGTTTTTTACCGTACAGGGACAAGTTTTTTCCGTAAAAGTTACGAAGTAAATCCGTAGTCACAACGGTTTTTTACCGTATGAGATCAAGTTTTCTCGTTAAAAATTAAATCATCGAAGTAAGTGACGTCATCGACTGAGTTGAGTTGTTTTCTCCTTCTGTTCGAGTTGAGTTGAAACGTGCTGATGTGTATTACCGATTAGGAATATTAATTAATCAAGGCTTTATTATTAATTTCAATTAATCTAATTTTTAATTGAACTTACTTCGACGATTTCGATGCAAGATGGTGACAAAACGTCGAACTCCTCCGAGCCGGGGATCGAAACTGCGTTCATAGAAACAAAAGGCAGCCTCTCTAACCACTAGACAACCGGAGACTTCAGAAAATTAAGTAAAAATAATCTATTTGGGTTTTAAAGTCACTATAGCTCTAGTGGCGCCACCTAGTGGTGTAAAAATCAACTATTGCCAGAACACGTGTTTTAAGGTTAGCTTTCATGAGTGAAAACAGGTTACTGCAACATGTGTAAACAATAGCGGAGATGGAACCCTATTAAAAACATGAAATGGATGCAATAAAATTACATTTAAGAAAAGGGAAAGTTATACGGAAAGCAATACCGTATGACGAAAAATAGAATTTGAACTGACGGTTTTAAAACGTTTATGGCTGGAGCGGAAAACGGGGAAAAACCGTTTTGTCAACAAAACAGCTTTAAACCGTCAAATATACGGAAAAAGTCCGGGAAAAAAACGGATATGTTTTACAGTGAAAGTTTAAACATCGGTTTTTCTTGTTTCAATAAGAGGCTATTAGCATGAGATAAAAAAATAATAGGAAAGTAATAGGTATTAATAATAGCTATAAAATAAACCGTCGAACGTTAATGTAGCTGAATTAGGCCAGGAATAAATTAAAGAAAGAACGTTAAATATCGAAAATTTTAAATTTTTCGTTTCCTCTATTTGAGTGAAATGTATGCAATTCTATTGCAGTACGTGTTATATGATATGGAATGTTTGATTAAAATTTCATTTTGCTGGACACTTCTTTCATTATAAAGCAGCAATCTTCTGTGAACAACACAATTAGAAATGTTTAATCTTCCAGCGGGCTCACTTACGTGAGAGATACACAAGAAAAGAATTTCGTTTTATATCCTTTTAACAAGGGTACTACGAATGCATTACCTTGACTATTCTTCCAGCTCCTTTTAGACGAACTGTTAGTCATCGATTGGAATTCGAAACGTTAATAGGACTCTGCAAATCTGTTATTTGTATTTCTGATATACGCGCGACCGTTGTGATGAAATGAATAGGAAACCGGCTTCTTGCTTTTTATATCTAAATTTCATTTTTTTATATTTGCATATTGTCTTTACTGTTTTATATTTGCATATTGTCTTTACAGTTTTATATTTCAAATGCAAATATTCCAGTAGAAATATTGGTAATTCCATTTATTTTATTTTCTCATCATTCATCTCATACTTTGACCATTAATATTGTTTCTGTGTTTTATGTTTACATTTTTTCCATTCCTTTTTAAATAAAATTGATTAAAATAATTGTACTTAACAACCCCTACACCAGACGTTCCGAACCTATAGTACGCGTACCCCTGGGGATACTCGAAGGACTAGTTGGAAGTACCCCAAATCAAAGTTATTTTGGAATCAAGAAAACATAATAAATTTAAAAAAGTTACAGAATTTTGTTTCCCTAAGTTAACACTTGTTTTACCACTTGAATACTTTAATAACTATACCACTTGAAACTTTGATTATTACAGAGTGTAATTTTTAGAGAGCCTTATAAGTTAATGCGAAATTATTACAATACTGATGTCATTTGTTTTGGCGTTGAACTAAAACTATTATAAATGTCAAATAAAATGCAAAATAACATATAAATCCAGCAAATGTTATCAATTCGAGTCATTTGACTCTTAAGCTAACATAAGCCCTTTACAGTATTGATAAAATCTTCGTTGTTTGGTGAAAGGTGAGCATATGACAGTAATAGGGAAATTATAAAGATGAACAAGGGGTACACGAAGGAATAAAGGTAGGGAACCCCTGTCCTACACGATTACAGCATAATTCTAATAATTAGGCTCTTAAAATTTGATATTTTGCCGTAGCATATCTAGGAAATATGCGCGACGTTTCATGTTGGTACAGAAGACGCTCCCTCGATAAATTCAACTCCAGTGCAACGCAGGGGGCATACATTCTTCGTGTTATGCAGAAAATGTGTATTTGGGCGAAATTTTACAAGTTCAAACATATTTCTAATTTGTAACCGCTCTTATTGCTAGTGAGGTTTTGTTTTAAAAACTGTCCACATCATTGTTTATATATGAAAAAATAGTTAACTTTTGTTTTTCTAATCAAAAAATCTAAAACTATCTATGAAAATGCCAAATTTATCTTACACGTAGTACGGCACATTCTCATCGCTCTGTAAAAAAATAAATCGCAATTTCTTCGTCGCGTTACACGAATTCACGTTATATGGGACCGAACTCGCGTTATTAAACATATATACAAAGTTTGGTTGTAAGTTAAGTCGTCCCGCCGGCACATTTACCCGAAGTTCATCAAAAGTTACGGAACAGTCAACGCACTTTCTGATATTCACAGCACATGAGCTAAGAATTGACTAGTACCTGGTCGGTACTAGGCATCAGTACTAGATCAGTATGATGCTTAACATTCTATCTGAGATTAAAAAAAAACAAAACCCGCGAGAACACTGTCAAGACGAAATTGAGTGCAATACAACCCCGGCTAAGCTAATTAAAGATGCGGGGGGGGGGAGG
>BGPR01000659.1:49186-74324 GCA_013235015.1 Araneus ventricosus | reverse complement strand
CGGAGTCGGTACTAGGCATCAGTACCAGATCAGTACGCTTACCATTCTATCTGGAGATAAAAAAAAAAAAAAAACCCGCGAGAACACTGTCAAGACGAAATTGAGTGCAACCCTGGCTACTAATTAAAGATGAGGGGAGGAGTCTTTCTGATAACGATTTTTCGGTTAAAACATGAACTTATTGCTACTTGGTACTTTTCTCTGTTAGTCGGGCAAAAACTGCCAAATAATGTAGAATCCTGCCAAATTTTATGACACTTGTGCCTGTGCTGACTTTGGCTCGCAATTCGCGATGACATCTCCGACTTGGCTTCGCGTTTGGTTCATTATTGGCACAATCATTTTGAAGCCGGGGCAAGCTGAAAATCGCCAACACGTGAATCGAGAACTTGCTGACTATTTGCTGCCCGCCGACTTGGTCTTCACAATTGGCGACATTTGCCCCGGCGACTGCTCGCGTTTCATTCTAATACTTGCGCACATCATTTTAGCTGGGCGCAAGCGAAAAATCGCCAAATAATGTAGAATTCCGCCAAATTTTGGCGACACTTGCGCCCGCCGACTTGGCTCGCAATTCGCGACATTTGCTCCCGGCGACTTGGCTCGCGTTTGGTTCACAATTGGCAACATCATTTTAGCCGGGCGCAAGCGGAAAATCGCCAAATAATGTAGAATTCCGCCAAATTTTAGCGACATTTGCGCCCGCCGTCTTGGCTCGCAATTGGCGACATTTTCGCCCGGCGACTTGGCTCGCGTTTGGTTCACAATTGGCGACATTTGCGCCCGGCTAACGGAAAAGTACCTACAATTATTTATCCAACTACAGCATGCAATTTTGAAATGTTTTGAGGTTATAACTAATTTAGAAATCTCTTTGTAGGCTACAATTACGTTCTTTATCAGATTTAACCCTCCGTCGAGAGTAAGGCACCTGATAGGCACAGGTCGACAATATCTTAATTAAAATTGTTGATATCCTTTACTTTTAATTTTTGTATCCTAAAATTATTTACTGACCTTCTTGGGAAACTTAAAATAATTGAGGGGATATTGTTACAAAAAAGTCTCGCCTTCGCGATTAATTTCGTGCAGTAGAGTATGTGTTTTTAGGATTTGCGAGGCCAGAGGCATTTCGGATAACCTGGGTTTCGGTAACCCGAGTTTGGTTAACCGAGGTTTAACTGCAGCTTAGTGACGTTCATATCGTCAATTAATATGCAACACTGCCTATCCAAATTATTTGAATTTCCTAAGAGGAAAGAAATACTCATTTTTTCTCAGCTAATAACGAATATATCTGCATTTTTTAAATATCCGATATATAGCTGGCACTGCATGTTTCAACAAGATGTGAAAAAAATTCAGAAATAGTCGTTTCTGGTTGAGAAAAATTGAGTATTTCTTTCCTCTTTGAAATTTCAAAACATTAAAATAGGTGGAGATGTAGGTTAAGCTAAGATATGAAAAACTGCATTTGACATATGATTGAACGATATTTAAATTCTCTCATATACTTTACAGAGTATTACAAATTCCTGTCAAAGAATAAGGACAGAAACTGACATCTACATAGACATTCCCTTTTGCTCGCCGAGATTCAGTTCCCATTTACACTGTCGAATCACTTTATTTCAATTCTATCAAACTAGCAATGATTTTTAAACGTGCACAGAAAGTCCCATGAATAAGCAAAAGGAAACGAGGAAAAGCTCTTAGTCTGAAAACTTTTAGAATCGGAGTGCTGCGCGTATGGCTGACTGGAATTCAGTAAGAAAATGAAGGAAATTTTTGTTATTGATATTCTGACTATTTTACGAAATTTTTCAAAGGTTTTTTTAAGCCAAAGGGAGAGGCCTAAACTTCTATTTCTAATTCAGACATAAAAAAAAAATCGTCGCTTAACAATCAACGCCACCTATCTCAGTTTTTTGAAATTTCAAGAAGGAAGGAAATTCAATTTTTCTCCATCAATAATGAATGTTTCTGAATTTATTTGACTTCTGATAAGAACATGAGACGGCATGTTCCCACCAGATCTGAAAAAATCAAGAAATCTTTGTTATTTGTATCGAAAAATTGATTATTTTCTTTCTCTTTGAAATTTAAAAAAAATGAGATGGGTGGTGTTGACTGTTAAGTGACGAAATTTCATATTTCTGTTGCTTATAAATTGTAAGGTGATTAAATAATTTAGTAGAGCGGAAGGAATGAACAGAAGTAAATGTAAAATGCGATTTGAATCAATTTAGTTTACATTAGATAATATGCTCCCATTAATATAAATTTATATGATTACATCCTAAAACTGTTTTATTCTGCCAAAAATATCCTTTTTTATTTAATTTTCAATCTATACCTTTTCCTAAATTCATGAAAATGTTTTATTACTGAGATTCTTAAATGCCCAGCGTTTTCTTCAAACAACATACTTAATTTTGTCGTCTAAAATCTGAGAATGAGACCGAAGCTCTAATGCCTGTTGTTGGCAATAGGATACATATCGAAAATTTTATTAAATCAATTTACAACCTATAAAATGCTGATAAAGAAATAAAGATGAACTGATGTTTTGCAATTAAGGCTGCATCTTTTTTGCTTGTTTGTACATTTAAGAATACTATATTTTATTTTACATCTTTGATGGAAATTCCTTATCCGTATTATTGGTTATTAAAATTCATCTGTATGTAATATTTTAGAATTTCATCAAGGAATCTTTTTCCTGAAATAAAGTCCAGTGCTGTCAGTTGGTAACAAAACGTTTTTTTAGCAGCAAGCTATACTTAAAGCAAAATAAGATTTTTTAAAAGTATTTTTCCCATGTCTTATTCAAAAATTAAAGTCAAAAAAACATTTTTATATCAATTTTTTTTTAAATTTGGGGTTTTAAGGGTTAGCACTAGTGGCGAATCTAGGATTCCGGTCGAGGGGGTGGGGTTGGCTGATGTCATAAAAACTTTGTATCGTCGTGATGAATGTCCAACTTCAAGGCTAAAGTAAACCAAAACTCTTTAACTTTACAGACTTTCCTTACCTGACAATAAGAATCATAAAGAACAATACAATACTTTCGATAAGTTAATAAAAATTACAATGAAATAATTAGCCAAAAAATGTCTTCGACCGCTTCAATGCTACAAGTGCAAGTGGAATGACTACAAAAGTAGCAAAATTTTCGATCCTTTCAAGCCAGAAAGCAATGTTGAAGCGTTTTCATTATTTTTTAAAGAGAAAAATTAAGAAAAAACAGTTGTAATGATGTTAAATTAAATCAAGAATTCTGGCTTGGATCTGGGGGGACTGTAGCCCGATAGCCCCCCCCCTGGATTCGCCACTGGTTAGTGCAATATAAAATTAATTCCAACCGAAATAAATGAAACCATACCGTTAATCTATTATTCTTATTCTACTCGTTTCTTTTTTCAAAAACATGTTTCTTTGTCACACAAATGTTTTATTTCTGTTCGCGTATACTTCTAAAAGGAAACATTTGTGTGCGTGTGTTTCTGCGATGTCCAGACGAATCTATCGCACTTAAACTATGAAATTTGGCACACAGGTAGTTGTAAGGATGACTTAACGTACTACCAGGAAGCCCGAATAATAAAATTGAATCAAGAAAATTTTTTATTGTTCTTCTGGAATGATTTTTAAAACGTTTTTAGCCTATCCATGTGAAATAATAATCGTAGAATAACAATCGATGCACCATCGTATAGAGCAATCAATTATCGTTTTAATGACGTTTGTTTTGAAAGTAAAAGGTAATTTCCTGAATTCTGAAATTTTTTTAAAGTAAATAATAAGTTTTCTCATAAAAGTGTAAGAATTGAAACTAAAATTACTCCATCCGATGTTCTAATTTCGTTATCTTTTTGAATTTTTTGAGGTAATAAATGGAACATTTATCCCTGGTTTAAAACAAGAACGGTTAAAATACCTTTGTTCGTCCATTTGTAATATTTTTTTCTTAATGGGGTCAATAATTTTTGTCGAATGAAGAACCATTCAAAAACGGCCAGTTTCTCCCTGGCTACGCCTGAAAATTACAGTTAGCGGAGGGAAATGATTAATGACATCAGTCGTGATTTATTCCCAGTTTAAATTTTAGTATGTTTCGCTAGAAATAATTTGAAACAATTCCGTTGGATTCAGTGATTCAGTCATAAATTTAGCAGTGCCGGAACGTTCTTACCTGGGTGATATATTTTGGGTTCGATATAGTTAGAGAACCAGTTCACGATAATTTTTTTTTTACATTTAAAATGTGTAATTATTTTACCTAGGCGTTGAAATCGTGATATAATGAAATGCCAATACTTAAAAAAGCATATATTATAGATATTATTTTATTTTTGATCAAACATGAACATTATGCGTTCTGTATCTCAATGTATGAATGTAATGAAGATGTAAAAGTATGATTTTTTAAAAATTTAAGTTCATTTCGTTATACTAAAATTAAGTAATGTCTAAATAAAATCGTGACAATGATAAATAATACATACAATATCATGAATTTTCAGAACCAAAACATAAAATACATTTAAATGTGTGTAACGTTAATGCTTTCCGCCACCACTTTCTAGTGGCTTGTTACTTTAATTAAATGAAAATATCTATCATATTTTCGAGAGTGAGGTCTAGATAAAGATAGCAATGTTTCAAAGAGTTATCTAAAACATTATTTAAGCAAACAAATTAATGCCTGTCGTTGCCAACAGGATACATGTAGAAAATTTGATTAAATCAATTTACAACATATAAATGACAGGCTGATAGCTGATAAAAAATAAATTGATGTTTTTCAATTGAGGCTGCATTGTTTTGCTTTGTTTGTGCGCTCGAGAATACCATATTTTATTCTACTAAGTAGAAGGAAATTCCTTATTCGTATTATTAGATATTAAAATTCATATGTGTTTAATATTATAAAATTTTTTAAGGAAGTTATTTTCTGAAATAAACCCCAGTGTTGTCAGTAGGTAACAAACTGTTTTTAGCCATAAATCATACTTTAAACAAAACAGGATTTTTTGAAATTATTTTTCCCATATTTTATTCCAGAAATGTAAGTCAGAAACATTTTTAAATTAATTTTTTAAAAATCGACTTTTAAGGGCGAACTGATTTTTTTCTTCGATTATTTGCTTGTTCTCTTTTAAGTTTTCATAGAGCTCACCAGTCGTACAATGCACTAGTGAAATTTTCTCTCGTTTGAAGTCATAAAACCGACTCCAGCTTTTCAGTTTTCATAGAGTTCACCAGTTGTACTATGCATTATTGAAATTTTCTCTCGTTTGAAGCCATAAAACCGGCTCCAGCGTTTCAGTTTTCATAGAGCTCAACAGTTGTACTATGCACTAGTGAAATTTTCTCTTGTTTGAAGCCATAAAAACCGGCTCTAGGGCTTTCTAAAAGAGCGAATTTTAATTATAACAACCCTGTATATCAAAGGTGCCTTCATCAGGGTTAATAATTCAAACAATTCAATTCGGAACAGAAGTCATCTTTGAAATCCATGCCCAAGGCTGTAGGACAAATCTTGTAGTGTGGTCCTTGGAAACACATAATGCAGGCATCTGATTTAGCAAGATAGGCTGGTAGCAGACACAGTTATACTCCAGGAAACTAAATTGGGTAAGAAGAGCTCTCATGTGTCCTAGTCGTAAGGCTGTGCAGAACAGTTGATGACGTCGCGCAAAGCAACCCCACCCATTCTAGAAGAAAAACCATCACCTGTCGGGTCGAAGAGCCACCGACTCTATTACTAAACTCCCAGGTGTATTTCCAAGGACTTTACTTTACACTATAATACACCAAAAACTACAGAGATAAAAATCTCCGGTTTGCATTTTGGATGAGTGTGCGTAGAAAATTTATTGAACAAAAAAAAGCTTACATACAGTGTTTAAACATCGACTGAAAACATGTCAAGATTATGAAAACGATGAAAAAAGTGTATTTACACATAAAAAGAAAGACTCGCGAAGCAGAAACAATTTTAAGACAGGTCCGAAAAGTTCACTGCACCTATATACTTGTAAGAGGACTGATTAGGGTCCTAGAAATTGAACCTCTAGAGTGTCTTAGTTCATAAGTCTGAGGTCTTGGTGAAGGAGAGAAGTCTGGATTGGAGTCAGATGAACTGGTTGCTTCCGGTGGCTGTTTCATGAGGTTTTCATTTTCAGTGAGGAAAGATATGAGTTTAGTAAAATTTATTCTTGATAGTTTATTTGAAAGTAAGCTTTTCCACCAATTTGAGTATTTTCTGCACTTGGTTTTGTAACATGATAAGATAACGACATGTGACAAGAAGTTGCGTAGTGGAGAGGGTCTCCATTTTCTGTGCATGCGCAGATATCTAAATGATGAAGCCGGAATCTATAGATATAGCTGGGAAAAGGGTCGTGGTCTGTAGCGAAGAGGGTGGATTCTCTTGACCATGAAGCTGGGGTTGCAAACTAGCAGCCACGCCGCCGATCTCCTTCCCAATCTCCTACTATAAGAGATCAGCCACTCTACCAGCAAATATTAGTTTGAATTCTAGCAATGATATGATAAAATTTCATAATTCATTGCAATATAATATGTTAATACTTAAGTTAGAAAATACATATTATACCAAAATGCAATACATATCAATGAAAATATAATACAGTACAATACAAGCAATTTCAATAATATGTAGGTGGCTTCAAATTTAAAATTTCAACTATTAAACGAAAAAATTCTTTTAAAATTGAGTTATTGCAACTATCTTAGTGTAATGTAACAATATAACCAACTAGGTTATTTTAAATATAATAAATGAATAAAAGTTATACACTTTTACACTTATGTAGCCAATATGGTGGGAAAAAGTAATATTATAAATATTAAATAAATAAATATCAATTAGGTATTAAAAAGTTGGTTTTGTGTTTTTGTTGATGATCCCCAAAGATCAGCAGAGCTATATCAGGTCCATGAACCTGCTTACCCTGAAGAAATCCAAAGTCAATAGAGGATTAGGAACAAGATCCTGTTGGGAAAGCCCCAGGCATGCAAGAATATGATCAGGTGTGGCTTGTTCTGCAGTACATTTTGGGCAGATCTCAAAACACTTAGAAAAGATTAGAGAAAGATTAGATTAGAGAAAGTCAAACTTCTGATATGCCCACTAAGGAAGCGAGTAAGAGTCGTTTGGTCGCGTCTTCTGTAATCAATTGATAGACAGCCACCTTATAGAGAACCCTGATACCAGTGATGCTCCGGTGGAATGAGCCAGATAGTTTTATTCCTGCTTTTAGCTCTAGATCAGCTCCAAGTAGGTGAGAGGTGCAGAAGGCACTGAAGCATCATCAGCACCTGCTTTAGCAAGTGCATCTGCAATTTCGTTACTTTGGATGTTGACATGAGAAGGAATCCACTGCAGGTGAATCCGGTAAGATACTGAGAGACTTTTAAGTTTGTTAAGAATATTCATTACCGTATTTTCCCTTACTCTATGCCAATTGGCCAAATGTTGGATAGAAAAAAAGTTGGTAAATTGGGTAGTTAAATAATGAAATGGTGTCAAGAACCTATATCAACACAAGCACATAAATCTTGCTCTAAGTCTTAACGGTTTTAATGAATACACCATTTATAAGATGACTAACCGTCCTTCTTTTTACAAGTTCTGCCCTCCCTCGAGAAGTGTAGAATACAATATATTAAAAATGTTTTTTTATGCAATTATCGTATTAAAATGTATTCTATGTTATTATTGCAATGAATAAAATATTTCTTTAATTTACGATATTTTTTATCCCCAATTTTCATTGGAAAAAGGTTGACCACCTTACTATTGAAGCTGCTACAGAACTTGATCACTTTTCTAATTTTATCAGGAATTAAAGATATCTTTGACTTTTGGAAATTATCTTGTTCAGCTTTCATTACATGATAATAAATTTTTGATGATGCGTTTTTTTAATTGCATGAGCGCTAATAGTTGGACCTACAGCAACAAATTTGACACTTTGTACTTCTTGGGCAGTAGGGGCTAACTAAAAGAGAGTTTCAAAATTTAATAAAATTTAATTAATTTAAAAATTAAAGTTTTTCTGAATAACTTCGGGTCATAATATTGCCCAAAAAATATTTTACACCACTTTAGAATTCAAACAGTTAGTTTTTCAGTGATAACAACTTCATTTTAATGCAGTTTTTCTTTCCCCTTAGTTGAAAGGGTTGGAGTACTGAGTACGCCAATGGATTTTTTTGCTGTGAATCCCCGGCTTTTCTTTAACCAAACAGGAACCTCCAAGTGAAATGAGTCTAACCGATTTGTTCAGCCTGACTTCCACCTTCCATTGGAAGCATTTTTTTTTTTTTTTTGTGCTCGCGTCACTTCGGAGATCTCAAAACACCGCCAAGTAAAAAGAAGAAAAGAAATATGAAGGAAAAACAAAAGGAATACGCATATACATACTTTTCCTCTTTTATATATGTAAATGAACAACATAAAGAAAAAATTTCAAGAAGCAAATCGTTTCCATTTTATTCTTATTTCCAATAATAACATTCATTTAACAAGCAAGAATGAATTTTAAATACCACTACTTTCATCCAATTTCTTCTTCAATAATAAACCAAGTCTTACAAGAGCCGAAATTCTGTCTCAAATATAAAAACTGCTAAACGCAAATATTGGTGGTATCTGATGACCGAACTTTGGACAGTGTTGATAACATATATCAGAGTAACGCGATCTCCTCTTGGTAACACAACAAGTTTCGCATTTACGTATTCCCATCTCCTCACCTATGTCAAACTAAATAAAGCTCTCCATCATACTCTACATTCCTTTTTCCCCTTACTGCAGTCTTTACACCACTTCTTCCCTGAACTTCACATCAAACGGAAATGCATGGCGGGAAGCAGCCTTGGGTCATGATGAATTCTGACAGGATATTCGAAATTGATAAATTATTGATATGAGTGGAGTGCGCGTCTCTGTTACAAGAGATATCTATATCTTCCAGAAAGAAGGGACATCATGAAAGTTTGACTCCGAGATATAAAAATCGGTGACTCACAATCTCATTACGAATGAGAAATTCAGAGAAAGGATCTCCTTGGTTTAGAAGATACCATTGCACCACTTTCTTTAAATTAAAATGAATTTTGTTTACAAAGAAACTCCAATTACCAATAGGGCAGGAAAAAGTTCTGTAGCTTAATAAAATTTGGGATTTTCCTCCTAGAAGAACTGGAATTCATATTTGAGTTTCTAGTTTACTGTATTTTGGAAAAGTGATGCAGGAGAGTGCATTTGTATTTTTAATTAAAGGCAAAAGCAGAAATAAAGTCATCGGATGGAAAGGAATCGGCTGTAACAAATTTGTCTCATCCAAATAATTTATTTAAGCTAAATAAATGTACAAGCAGGGATATAGATTAAATTTTTGGGGACATGCTTGAAAACGCACTTGGAGAAGATTCTTGTAAATGAATAAAGTTCAAAGATTGCATAACATTTCGTAAATATTTTCAGCAAATATTCAATTAATTATACTTTATTATTTGAAGATAATATCTGGACACTACGTGCACATGTTGACATTAAAATTTTGAAAATACTTAGAAATATGTGATAGACACACTTCCTACTTATTAATATGTGTCTTTTGATAACATTGAGCACATTGCTGAAGGATTGATGAACAGAATAGATGATTTATCGTTTTCATTGGTCGTTAATCCGATTAAATTGTAAATTATATTCTTCGGGGAGGGGTAGTGATTTCGAAAGAATAAAGGTAGATCGTTATTTGGTAATAGAAATTATCAGTCTTGGCCAAATTTTTTGCTTTGTTTATTTAATTCATTTTTTGAAAACCTTATTCTGATTCTTTTCCTTCTATTTACTTTGACATGTTGTTTAAAGGACTTACATTCAAAATAATAAACACCACGCGCATCATTCTCAAATATTAGTATATGAAAGAAATTAATCATGTTTAATAGATGCATTCAGTTGTGATACAATTTTCTTTTTACTTATTATTGGCTTCTACTGTACAACATTGTGCAATCTCTGTCACGTGCTAAACATTAAAACAAGCATTTATGCTTGAGAAACTCTTTCTTAGTGTTTCATTCTGAACTCCGTCTCAACCCTTTCTTGTCTAAATTCTTTGCATTTTAAATTAAACTAAAGTAAACCATTTTAAACTCGGTAAATTTAATCCTTAACCCCTTATAAGACCATTTTGTTCTAGTATTGGTATAATAAAATAACTATTGAGCTTGAGATTAATTTAAGAAAAGAAAATTCATTTAGCTTCTGGACGACTTCATTTTTTAAAATTAATTTTATTAATTAATAATTAATTACCAAGTCAACCCACTTCGTTATGGCTTGAGATAAGAAATTGGAACATCCATGTTTTTATGTCATCGAAAAATTTGGCGAGAACTAACGCCAACCTTAAAAAAAGCATTTAAAAATAGATGAATTTGGTGGGAAGTAGTTATATATTCCCAGTGCCAAAATTAAAATTAATTACAAATTAGGGTTAATTTTATTTCGTTTTTATAAACTCGAAATTTCTATTTTTTTAACTTGATAAATATAAGCAAAAAGTATTCGTTAAAAATCAGTTGTTCACTTTAATTCAAGGAAAATATTGTGAAAATTGAACTTATATATAAAAGTAATATTTTAAATATTTCAGGTTAACAGCAGGTTTAAAAGTAACGAAGACCCTATAGTCTATATTGTTCATGGTTCTTATTAGAATAGCAAAATATATAAATTCGAGTAAATAAAAAAAACTGGTAATCTTTCAGATAATATGATAAAATCTGTTTCAAAATTAGTGAGCTCAACCAAAGTAAAAATTTGACTCTTATAGAAAACGCTATTGTGATTTTACGATTAAATTAACATTTGCCAAAGAGCAATAGTTTTCAAGATTTAAGCTTCCAAGAATGAATATGTTATTTAAATCTTAAAGAAGCACTTTTTGTTTGAAGACTGAAATATGTAAGATATGGATTGAATATCGGATAATAAACGTGAGTTAAAAACTTTAAGCAAGTTTTACATAAAATATTACAATAGTCAAGTTCGTAATTGGGCATTTCAAAATTTAATAGCTTGAACGATAAATCATGTTTATGGTGTTAATACTTTTAATTAAAAAATATAACCTCACAGGTAATTCAGAATGGTGTTCAGAATTTTGCATTGAACACACTATGTTACTTGGTGTAAAATGACTTACTCAACACGACTAGAATTATTCATACACCCATGCAACCAAAGACAACTTGGATGTAGTTTATAAAGATTGTTTAACGGAACAGAGGAAGGTAACATTTATTTTTTGGATCTAATATATTTCAGATAAATTATTGCAAAACATCCCCAGTTAAAATTATTAATCATCCCAATTAAGCAGCAGGTATATACGTTTTTCAAAAAGTCGCAATAATATACAGTCGAACGTCTATATATGGAACTCGAAGCTTCCTTAAAAAATAAACAGAAGTTTCGATAATCAGAAATACATATTGCACACTTTTCATCATTTATTAATAAATATAATTATGCTTAGCTTTTAGGTTTAAAGAAACCTTGAAATTTAAACTGTTAAAGAAATTTATTTTAAAAAATATACAAATATATACTTAGTTTCCAAATTTGCTTACAATGACTAAAATTACGTTTTTGATCTCCTTCAATACTTTCCAAATTTTTAAGAACAGAGTCACGATTTTTAGTAATTGTTTATAGCGTACTTGACGAAATTTCATATTTTTGTTTCTGGAAATATCTTTATTTTTCACCCTGCTTTCTACGATTTTTATTCAGATAAATTTTTAATTTGCACTTAAATATCTATGTCTAAGGACAATGCTCACTGTAAGAAACCTAAAGATAAACTGAATATAAATTAAAAATCTTCTTTATAGTTACGAAACACATTCATAGAACACAATCTAAAAATATTATATGATTTATTGGTAAATATTTATTGGCTGTCTGTAAACAACTTTCCAGTATTCCTTGAATTTCCATTACAGAAAAAATTGGTGGAACAGATTTTTTTCTTATTTACTTTACATTTCATCTTATGAACGAAATTCACTGGCACTTTTTCACTGTAATATGTATACTCTATGTTTCATATGTAAATTTTTCCTAGATAAATAGAAAATTTATTCAATGCAATGAAATTGTTTTTCAAATAAGAAAACCGAGGTTCAGAAAAAGAAAATTAGTATATAGAGATTTTTAGTTACTCGATATATGGGGTTTTGACTACTTCTAATTTAGTACTGGAGTTAAGCAAAGAGGTTAGCAATAAAAAATTCTATTGCCAATACTTCTACAAAGCTGTAATGTTGTTTCTCTGATATGATAATCTTCGCGAGAAAGGTAGCGACATGGCGACAAATCTGGCGACCATTTTGGCGATAAAAGGTATTTTCTAGAAAAATCTTGAAAGGTGGACCTGTCTCTACTGGGAGCCAGAAGTGTTGAACCTTCAAGAGACTACATCACTTCCTATGAAATGACGTCACTTCCTGTTAGGAAGGTATCAAAGCAGTTCTGTAACCAAGAGACTCGGTTGTAATTTGATCAACAAGCGATCTGGTGAACTGAGAGATTTTGAGCGCTACTGAAAGTGCTGTAATTGAGATTTATTGGTAATCTCCTTTGTAAATTTGTACAAATGCAGATTTGTTATCTGTGCTACGTTTGTTCTCTTAGAATATTCGTAGGAAAAAAGAGCTTTAATTTTTAGCCTGCTTATTGGACTACATTCACGTACACCCACCAGACGGATTTTGTTACGATACCAATAAAATTGTCCAACCTTGAATGCTAGTTGAAGTGAACAAGTAATATAAAAAAAAATTAAAAGTCAATTCCTACTTAGGCGATTTGATATATAATGAAAAATGTACTGCGCATGCGCAAAGATATGGCAGAAATATGGAGGTGCTTCGAAGATCCCATGGGCCATCCATATACCCAAGAACCAAGTCTGTAATGTTAATAGTTTTCGAGAAATATAGTAGAAATCATTGCTACGTAATGCAAAATAGCTTCAAAATATGGGGAATTCTTCGATGATCCCATGGGCCATCCATATATCCAGGAACCAAGTCTGTAATGTTAATAGTGTTCGAGATATAATGAAGAACGTACTGCGCATGCGTCATGCAAAATATGAAATGACAGACAAACAGACAGACAGACACACAAGAAAGCGAATTAATATTGCATTGTCATCTGGTTTTGAGCTATGTTTAAAGTTTCAAGTCTCCATCTCATCGGGAAGTTAGTTTAAAATCGATTGCAAAATTTGAACATGATATAGGGAGAGTGTGAATTAATAGTAGGAATTGAAAAAACAGAAGGAAGAACAATTTCAAGTTTAATTTCAGATGTCTTTCAAATAAGAATCATGAAGTCAATAATGGTCTGAGAGTGGATGAATCCTCCTTCGAAACATCGGTCTTGTGTATATTCGTTCAAATTTCAGAAACAGTTTATATAATGAGGTTAAAAAAGTTTTTATCCCTTCAGGGACAGAAAAAAAAATTATTCTCATGAAAACAATGTTAATAAATGTATTAATTCATTAGGAAAAAAATATAATTGGTGATGCCATACAGGATTGCCAGGTTGGCATTTTTCAGGCCAAATTCTTGAAATTTGGCCTTTCTTCAAAGCCCTTGGCCTTAGAAATTTTCATTTGATCTTAAATTCATTTTTGGCCTTTTTTGCCTTTATTTTTCCTTATAACTTTTACAACGATTCTTAATATATAATTTTGCCATTTTTTAATAATTTTTGGATATGATACTTTGAAATTTATTCATTTTTTACAGTGAACTGTCAAACAGTCTTGCCAGATGAAAATAGCAAAATAAGGCCAAACCTTCTTAAAAAATAAGGCCAAATGTGACAAATTGATTGAAAACGTCATTTGCTATTAGAAAAACAGCTATCCTTTATGAAAACAAATCCCGCTTTATAGGCGTTGAATGTTCTATTATTTATTAAACTAAAATTTAAGTGACAGAAATTTAAAACATCCTTGTTCTATTCAGGTGCTATTTCGTTCGACAACTCTTTATATATCATTTGAAATGTGTAATATCAAAAATTTATTGAAAAACAGTAGAATAAGTAATTAAAAATTGTTCTAAAAGCCATTAATGAAAATAAAGCCAAAAAAAGGCCAAAAAGGAATTTGAGGCCAAATGAAAATTCCTAAGGCCAAGGGCTTTGGAAAAAGGTCAAATTTCCATAATTAATTTCCATCCATTTGTTGTCTTTATTACATGCTGAAAACATATTCTTTCTAATAAATAGTCAAAAGACTACCGTCTGGATAAGAGAATGGCTCATAAAATAATGATTCCGATGGGAAGCCACAGACTAAGATTTCTAATGTCTTTCCAATGAAAATTAGGAGGTTCTGATTGTCTAATCGTGGTTAATCACTGTTTCGTCACAATGGCCTGGTGCACGGAAGTAGAGTTGTCTTAAGTGAAGTATTCAGGTTATTGTCGCGGGAAAGTCTGGAGAGTGAGATATCTGTTGAGGTATAATGTTGTCTTCTGAACAAGATTCGAAATTACAAGATCCGTCTCAAAATAACCATCGAGTAACTTCGAAACAGGAAGGGAATCTAACTCATTATTTCAGATCATATCTATAAACACTTATAAATTATCTTATAATTGTCAAAATTGTCAAATTCAAGGGTTTTCTGATGGTATTTATGTAAATAATATCAGAGAGGGTATTCATTACCATTCAAAATTCGCCATTTACATGACATGACAAAAATGAAAGAAATCGTATTTAGACATCCAATAATGAAAATTATTAGTAAAGAATCGGGTGCCAATTCATCTCGTTTCAAAATAACTTACTATAAGAACTTCTACATGATCAAGGATTTCATCAATATGCTGACTCATTTTATGTCTTTATTTTAATTTCTATCGTTTCCCTACATTCAAGTTAAAAGTTAAAAAGTAAGAAATAACTTCAGGCCTAGTATATTAGGTCCTCTTCCATATATCTACTCATAAAGCGCCCTTCATAAAAGTTTAAGAAACACTAAAATTAAGGAACTAATAAAACGAATAGCTATAACTGCAATGTTGATAAGCTTCATGAAAACGCGCATTTTCTTATCTAAAAAGTGTTAAACTCTCGCATAATAAGCCATTGCTGAAAAAGGAGTTTATGGTAGACATTATGCTTACATAGGTATTTAAAATATCTGCTGAGAGAATGTTTGAATTGTTATGATATCTTCTCACTAAAGAAAGTCAGAATCTTCTTCAATAATTATATTTATTCACCTCTTTATGTTAGGTAACGCGCACTTGAAGCCCCACCTACAGCTCCAACAACTAATTAACGAGAACGAGATAAGGGGGTCTATTCTGGTACCCCCGGTTGGGTTGGGAGACGTCACTTTTTCCGCATGTTGACAACGGGAAAAGTGACGTCTCCCAACCCAACCGGGGGTACCAGAATAGACCCGCAAATCCGAGTGAGAGAGGACGTCCCACTTTCATCACGGATTATGACTATCCAATCATGCAGCAGCCACTCGTTTCAGCAGTGGTTCGTATTCCATAGAACACCACCCGCCCTAGCGGTGGTCAAGCTATGGAACTATTCAACTATCTGCCCTTGCAGAGTAGTTAATCTGTGTCTAACTAATCACTGCCCTTGCGGTCTCATCATCTAATACAGTGTATAAATATATCTACCTCTCCGCCCCTGAGGAATGATCATAGTTTATCCACCCGCCCCTGCGGTGACATAGTTGAAGTGAAGTTACCAAACTAACGGTAACAACTGTTTTTCTGTTTACTATATGTTAAGTTTTCCGACTGCTTTAAAATCGTCGTTTTTGATGAAATTATCAAAAAACATTTTATGGCTTAATTTTGTAGCCTGTTTAGCCAGCTTTCTAAAACTGTCTCACTTTTTACTCTACGTGAATTACAAATGGAGTTACAGCTGTTTTATTACCGAACTGTAAGCATTATTTTATGTTGCATGAAAACTTTAAATGTGTTTTCTGAGAAATGATATTTTTGAGGAAAACTGTCGACCGTAACAATGATTTCTCAAAACGTTATTCAAGTATTAATGTGAAATTTTCTGAGATGGTTTTCTGTAATATTCTTGATGTTCTCCTCTAAAAACTAAGGTAACTTTAAATTCAAGTATTATTTTTAAGTGCTTAAATATAAACGAAAAGCATTTTTTATAAAAAATTACCAGTTTAATAACTATGTTCAGCTATATCTCAAAACTATTTTGAAGTACAAGAAATATTTTAGAGCATAACACAGATAACTGTCATAAAAATGTACTCCTACAAGGATTTATGTATATTTAGAATATGATTTTGTCTATGGCTGTTAGCGTAAGGCAAATAGTTTAGTCATTTTTCTTCAAATTTCTAAGTTTTTTTAAAAAAGTATTATTTTGAAAGACTAATTTTACAATATTTCCATAGTTTTAAAACATATGCAGTTGAAAAATAACTTTAAAATCTATATATATGTTATTTTTCAAAGAAATGTCTCCGAACGCAGTCGGATACCTTAACCCTTCAACCGGCTGAAACGTAAAAAGTCGCTCTCTGATGACTATTCTAAAACCGGTTCCGTCGCAGAAAGTCGTTCTTCGATTATTACTCTTAAACCGGCTCCGGCGTAGAAATTTGCTCTCTGTTTATTACCCGATAACCGGCTCCGAAACATTGGCGTTCACCGTTTATCTACAGCGAGGCCGTTTTCAAAGCATTCAACTGAAATATATTTGCCGTTCAAAGGGTTAAGGTGTTAATAAAGATTTATTTTTCTATCGACGACTTTTCTATGCATAACACGCAATACTTTATACATTACAAGTATTCATGAAATATATTGTCTTCAAGAATCACATACCACACGCAACAATTTAAGAACTGATGCAGTCAACCTATACAAGTGTTTAGCATCAATAAAATGTTCTAGCAAATTTAGTCTTCATCATTTTTATATAATAGTAACGATAACATTCACGTCACGATAGAGAAGCATAAGGGAATAAATAATCCATTAGGCAATTAGATTTATTCGTCTATTCCATGCTTAAAGCGTTTGAAGTTCTATCTTCTTAATGCAATCTTAATGTATTCCACATAAGGAGAAGGGTAATAAATAAGTCTTCATTTATTGCTGTAACTTCTTGGGATATCATTGAAAGAAATAGATTACATAAGTAGGTAATTTAACTTAGTAAAATATAAAAATTCATTTTTCATGTCGAATTCCCTTATCAAGTATCCAAACGACGTTCAGAGCCCCTCATTTTCTGAAAAAATCTCGACTGCAAGAATTGAGAGCCACAAGTTAAGTTGTACAGGCTACTCTGTCGCACATCTAACCCTCTCACATCGAGCGAGTCGGTCTAAAAATGTCCCCTTAGCAGCGACGAAGGCCGGCATGAGGCGGTTGGCTTCTTTCTAGAGGAGGTGAGGTTCTGAGATCGCTTAGGAGATAAGCGCGGTAGGAAGTCCAATTATCCTTGCCAAACACATCCCATTCCCTGCGTCTTAAGGGAAGCCTACAGTAGGGGGTGGAATGGCGGAGTAAATAAGCACCCAGATTGGGAGAGTCCAATTCATGTCGCATCTTCCCGGTTTTAAAGAGGTTAGAAGTAAAAAGCCGCCTCAGAATTAAAAAGTTAAGCCATCAAGATACTGTTGGGTTCGTATGGAACTTTGAAGAACTTTGCAAAATCATATGTAATCCTCGTCATCTTACCACGTTTTAAAAGTTCCCATGGTCCTTTGTGTTGCTTTAAAACGGGACGTTAATATAACTATAAAAACTATAAGAAGATAATTCCAGGTTAAACCTTTCATGGCTACGAAACGGGATGGAAATCTAATAAAACTAAATAAAACACGAAATCTCATCCTCAGAAATAAAGACCAATTTTAAAAATTATACATATTTTTCTCATTCTTAACCCGTTGCGGTTCAATTTATTATTTTTTGTAAAGAAATTAAAAACTGAAGAAAACCTTAGACATACCTCGTCCTTAAAATTATTCCTTTATACCAGATAAATTAAATTAATTGCTTTTTTTAGATTAATTAATTAAAATTATTTATTCGTAATTTATTTGTATCCAGATCATGTTGCCATCGATGGCTCATTAAATCCTCTCAGTCCAAATTATTATCAGGACTGCATTTAAAACCCGGTGATTATTCCGTTGATGCCAAATCACATCCCAGGACCGAAAAAGGTTAATGACTCTATTTTTTAAGCAGTTCACAAATTTATAAAATATAAATATTCTTGAAACCTCTTAGGAGACAGAAAATGGCTTTATCCTAAAAGATTAATGACACTCTTGATATTTGAGGTCCCAAGTCATTGGTGATGAAAACTATTGCTTTTGCTTTGTTTTCTCAAGTGGTATACTTTTTCTCAATTTTTCCTGAGAGTTTCGAAATTACAGAAACATTTTTTTCCTTTGAAATTTGATTTATTATGATTAAATCTGTGGTGAAGAAGCAATGAAAGATATCTAAAATTTAATCTGTAAATGAAAATTTTTAAACATATTCTTTATTTAATCGAGATATATTCAACCTCGTCGTCCAAAATCGTTTTGAAATTTTTTCGTAGAGACTGTTAAGGTGATAATGCAGTCGATATTCTCCTTTGCCTTCAGTCTGTTATAGATGCTTCGGACTATTTAAATTGCAATTTCTACTTGAAACTAATCTTTTGTCCTTTAATTAGTTTTTAGATAGTGTAATTGTCCTGTCCTCTATTATCGCATAATACATAATTGGATCCCACCCAATATATAATCTAGATTTATTGCTATTTTGAGAAGGTAAGAACGGGCAACTCCATAGGAGGTCGAAATGGTATTACAAATTTTATGTTCCTATGAAGTGAAAAAAGAGAAAGTATATTTCCTTTTAGCATCAAAATCTTCTTTCTGAAAGGAAACTGCAATACTTCCTTTACCTGTCATCTAAAGGTTAAATCTTCATCACTTTGGGTCTTAATAATACTTATATTCTAGCAATTTGTAAAGTCATAATATACGAGTTAGCAAAGAATGAGTAATTATTTTCTCAAGAGCTGAACTTTGCTTACATTTTAAGTTTCAATTTATACCGATTCATATATTTTATATTCAGTAACATTGTTTAAAGAATTTTTCAAAATTTATCCTTCTTGTTAGATTTGATATTTGATTGCTTACTTGCTTACTCAAACGCTCAATTTATTCAAATATTTTATGCTGAAAACCTTGGCACTTATTACGCGGAATAAATTATGTATAACCTGGTTTCTCTTCATAAAATCCGCCAATTAACTACTACTACACAGACATTTTTTATCATATACGATGTCATATTTTTCCAATAAATGATTTGAATTTACATGAATTAAAAAATAATGTACTGAGTTTAGATAAATGTATTATAACAACACATTTCTTAATTACTCCAGAAGTCAATTTTACTATTATTTTAACATCGTCCTCGAAGTAGACATATTTTTGCAAAAATTATTTTATTTAATAGAAATTTAGTGGTATTAGATCCTTTTCTTCTGATAGGAGAAGCTGGTGATATATTTACACGTGATTTTACGAAATCCCAAATCCTATTTACAAGCCACTTTCTGTTGTAAGAGATGTTGTCACTACCATGTGGCAAGAACAAAACAAATAAACGGGTAGAGCCTAACACAAAAGATTCCAGCAGCATCTTGTCTGAAGTCCAATACTGCAGGGGTGGTTAAAATATTTTCCCCACCTTACCACCAGAATAGATGGAAGTGGCAGTACTATTGTCGAGATGGGCGTTTCACGAGGGCATCTAGCGTATGAAATGCCAGTCACAGAACAGGCTTTACATGCGATCGCCATGTAATAGGGATAAATCCTATCTAACGGATATTAATGATAAATTGGTAACCTTTACTGATATACTGTTCCCAGTGCTTACAAGCTTTGAGAAGATTATAGATAACAGAAATTCGCGTTCCAAATGTATTTGTGGATGCCTTAAGATGTATCTGCTGATATCGAAAACTGGTGAGAAGAAAAGGATTTCTCAAGGATGAAATGTATTGAACAGATACATATTCTTAGAATGATATATCAATATTGATGACATGGAATGAAAGATAGTTTTGGGAGAATGGATGTGGATCTCTGCAATATATTCTAGTGAAGAAAAAAATTGCTCTGAAAAAACTGACAAAAATGGCACAAAATATTTCTAAAATAATGTATAGAATTGAGTAAAATTTCAAAAGAATATATATTAAAAATTAGAGCTTAAAAACAATCAACTAGAAAAATTATAATAATTTTAAAAATAAAAAATAAAACTTCATTTTTAAACAATTTAAAGACTTTATTTATATTTTGTTTATAAACAAAATCTTTATATACAATATACTTAGTAATAACAATAAACAATATTTTATAATTTTTATAATAAAGCAATTAGAGAATAAAATTTAGTAAATAAAATTTAAACAATATTTAAGTAGCGCGCAATTGCAGCAGCAAAACAAAAAAACAAACGGCAATCAAAATCAATATCTTACGAACAAAGCCAAAAAATAAAAATAGACTCAGAGATAATCGGAAAAAACCCAAACAAACAAGAAATCCATTCTAGTCCACTTTTTCAAGTCTGTAATGACTTTATTCGAAATGGATTCAAAATTTTAACTGGGAAATTTTTCTGCAAGAAGCTTGCTTTAGGTCAACATAGCTTCAATTAGCCGAAATTTCCCAAACAAAAGACAAAGGAAATCTGTACAGCAAAAAGCATTTTTTTTTCAAAAGAAAGAGGAAAAACAAAACACCAACATCAAAATGCTAATAAGATTGATTTAAAAATATCAACCATCTGGCTGTTCTAAAGTTAGCCATCATAAATATAAACTTACCCTATGCCCAGAGTAGAGAAAAAAAGAAAAAAAAATGTCCTAACGTAATCACAAACCCACGCTAACTTTCTTTCTAAAGGAGGTATTATCAAAATATTAAAGAAACACTAGTCCCATGGCGCCATCTATATTCCGAAAAAAACAGAAGAAGTAAAAACAAGAAATGGAAATATTTCGACATATTAATAAAAAAATAGACATATTAATTAAAAATTACATATGTAAAGGCTTTTAAAATGTGATGGTAATGATACTGGGAGATACCACGTTGTAGATTTACGTTGATGAATGCATGCACGAAATTGTTTATTCATTCGATTGCACTATGTCATTCTGAGGTTTGGCAATCCACAATGTTACTTCTGCTCAGTTTGATCATCTTCAGTCATTGCGGGGTATGGATGTAAACGCTGCTGTCTTCCAATTGTCTCCCACTCATGCTGAATCGGTGAAAGATATGATGATTGTAGCTGTCATGGTATAGCGGTGGCACATCTGATAATGCGTTTAAAAGCAATTGCTATATCCGACATAGCATTTATATTCCTTAAACTATTCGTTCATGGAAGGTATCAGTATAGGTCGCATTACATTCCGATGATTTGCTCTATAACCAAGAATATCAGAATAACAACGAGAGTGGCCTGCTGTCATTCGAAAGCCCGCTTTAAACCGTAACGCATGAAACTAGCCCATTGTGCATACTTTCGGAAGTTTGGTTGACTACTTTTTACTAGCTCCCATTCATCACCAATTACGATACAATGGAGGATCTCATAATAAAACACAATTGCATTGTATTTGGCGTTTTTCCTTAATAACTTCCGAAAATATTAAAAAACAAAAATTATTTTTACACTATCTGTAAGTACAAAAAATTACCTTTCCAATGATTTCCATTGAGTTACCGTACAATGTTTTCTTGAATTTTAATAAATTTTAAAAATATTTTTTGGCATAATTTACAACAATAATAATCATTGTTGCAACGCAACTCAAACCGTTTTCATACTTTAAACAAATATTTAATTGCATATTTATCTTTCATTGTTGTAATCTGTGACAATATACTAATGCGTTTCGCTTTTATATTTTATTTCATCAAAATATTTGTGAAATTTATTAACCAAGCCCTCTGAGATATTGTTTTGCTTATATAAAGAAATATATCCAGTAAGCTGAATAGTTATGGTCGCTATGTTTTCATTCTTTTCTCAGCATGTTTTAATTCAGCTAACATGCCGCTGCCCATGAAATGTGCTGAGTTATTTTATTGTTGAAATCAAATGCATATTTTACAAGAGGAATAGGAAAGTGAAGATAGTGCCGACAACATGTAATTAGAGGTCACATGAATTTTCAGTCATTTGATTCCAATAGGAACATTTATTTAGGCAAAGAACAAATCATGTGTAAGGCCACTAAGAGAACATGGTTTAAATATCTACCACAATCCGAAGTTTAAAATTACGTTGTTAAGAGAACCATGGATGTAAAATGATGCACGATTCAATTGAAATCATATTCCCGGAGAACAAGCTGGTCGCCGAGGGCGGCCAGTATATTATAATTTCAAATGACACTTTGATTCAAGACCAAGCTAATTTCTTTCCTTTTTCACTATCATTCCCACTATGTCACAAATAGCTTGAAAAGTTTTGATATTTTAAAACATGATGCATATAATGGTATAACAGACAATAAATACATTTCACAGAACTTTGAAAAATGCTAAATCTTTCCGTGCGGCTCTTTAGAATCAGAAATGATATGCCATAACATGCAAAATGAAAGCGGAAAACTTTGTATTGTTGGGAAAGGTTTAACCATGACATAAACCCAAATCTGGGACTCTGGAAAGGAAAAATCCAGGAGTATCTCATCTGACGTCCCATACTGAAAGGCTGGTGAAAACGCTTACTTCTAGAATAGATGGGTCTGACAACTCTACATGCTGTCGGACGTTCTAGTTAGTGTTAGTCATATGAACGCTTCATATGATGTCACCAGCACATTGGATTAAATCAGATCTAACGGATAATAAAAAGAAACTGTTAAGGGCTTCTGATACCGCTTTTCCATTGCTGACAATCTTTGAAAAGATTACAGCTGACGGAAACTCGATTTTTTGAGCAGCTCTGTGGATGCTTTAAGATATAATATACTTGGCTGCCAATGAAAATATATTTTTACAAAAACTAAGCGATCATGCCACTCGATTTTTTCAAACAAAAATCATTTCTTAATAATTCCGGTGAAAACGCTTACCTAGAATAGATGGGACTTACAAATCTATATGGTGTCGGACTTTCTAACAAGACATCTAGCATGAGAAGTGTTAGTCATAGAAATGCCTCATATGATGTCACTAGCACATTGGATTAAATCGGATATAACGAATAATAAAGAGAAACTGTTAAGGGCTACTGTTACCGCTTTTCCATTGCTGACAATCTTTGAAAAGATTACAGCTGACAGAAACTAGCTTTTCTGAGTATGTCTGTGGATGTCTTAAGAAATAATATACTTGCTGCCACCGAAAATATATTTTTATAAAAACTTAGCGATCAAGTCAAACATTTTTTTTCAAACAAAAAGCATTTCTTAATATCTCATTTAAGAAATGAAATATTAAAAACTCTCTATTTAAAAAATATATCGAATTGGTAAAGGAGAATATAAATAAATATACAGCTACATGGAAAAAGTTAGTTAAAAATGACTGAAACTTCATAATTTATTGGTATTTGAATTTTTAGCTATTTATGCATCTCATTTTTAATATTTTCTAACGTATTACTGTTTTGATAATACATATATTTTAGCAAAGATAGAAGTTCCTATAAAGGATAGAATTTCGCATAAAATTTTAAGTCTCTAACGGTGTTTGCTTTGTAGCAATGCCTATATTTTTATTAATCTATGATTCTGAAATATTTTTAAATAAGTTTAAAATTTTGGGGACTGAAAAATTTGAAATAACTTAAGGAAATTGTAGGAAATATAATAATTGATTACCTATATTTTAAGGTAAACATTTATTTCTATTGCCGTGTGTAGTTGTCTTAGTGGTTTGAATACACTAAACAATACAAATACAACTACTTGTTTAGAAATTTATAAATGAAAACTTCTTTATCCTTAAACAATCTCTATAATTTTTCAATCACGTATTGTACGAGGGTCATTATGGTTGGGAGAGTCCTTGACATTATCTCCCACTACTGAGTGTAGCTTTTTGTTCACAAGCTCGAGCTACGTGTCGATCTCGGGGAAAAAGATGATATGCTAATTTTTTAACGTAGAACTATGTTCCTCCTATTGGGTCTCGGGAAGAAAATTGATTCACTCGCCAAAACTCCGCAAAACTTGGTATGGGAGATCCACAATATTTTGATAACTACATATGTTAGAAACATAAATAATGTCTTATTTGAGAGGTAAAGGGTAACAACAGAAGTTACAAAAAAACTTACTTAAACTTAAAACTTACGAAAAACTTCGAGAAACAAAAGAGTCACGCGAGTAGTGTAGTCCTCCGCCTTTAACGTCAGCGGCTGTTTGAAAAGACAGCCTTCTGTCATTTTTTATTCTTCTGAAAGGCCTGTGGTTTCACAGTGGGACATACTACACTAAATTTCCAAGTGTATTTCTCTTCTTCCAGAGCCTCCTTCCGAAACTTGTGCGGAATATGTCTGAGATTGTGTCGCCATTGACCGACTATTATTTGCCTTCAAAATCAAGTGATTTCCATTCAACAACAGAGAAAAGAACACTAATACGAAATAGTTTAATAGTGTAAATTTCTGTACTGTATATATACAGTGTGCCCGCTAAAGTCCGTTGTCACCCCAATAATTTCTGAACGGCAAGAGCTATAGTCATAAAAGTGGGGTCTAGGCATAGTAAAGTTGTCATGCGCTCCGTAAGAAAGCCGCTTACAGCGCCAC
Source organism: Araneus ventricosus (assembly GCA_013235015.1). Lineage (NCBI taxonomy): Eukaryota > Metazoa > Arthropoda > Arachnida > Araneae > Araneidae > Araneus > Araneus ventricosus. The sequence continues at coordinate 49,358 of BGPR01000659.1, read as the reverse complement.
CTAGCGGGAAAATTCGGAGTTAGCGTTCTTATTTCAAACATGGTACGATATACGCGAAAAAAGTCAATCACAAAGTTGTTCAGCATCATCGATTTAGTAAGAGAAGACACCTTCCGTACAGTATTGTTAAAAATAGAAGGCGTTAAATGCATATTTGTTTGGTTCGCAAATT
>BGPR01000659.1:18990-34186 GCA_013235015.1 Araneus ventricosus | reverse complement strand
CAAAATTAATTACTTTAAAATGGGACAAAATGTATAAGTTTATTTTTCAACAAGCATTGACTGTTTTTTCTGTTTAATTTTGTTTATATACGCTAAAATTTCAACATTCAGAAAAAGGCGATATAGTTTTCTTTAAAGTGCGAATGCTATATTTAGTAAAAAGATGGAAAATGTTTCAAATTTTTTTTTTATAAAAAAGTTAGTTTTTTTTACAAATTATCATTGATTTATTGAATTAATAAAAAGACGGACAGTCTAGGAGATACTATTAAAAATCGGATGTTTTTTAAAACAGAGACAAAGATATTTATCTCTTTGTGCTATCTTTGCATCACGCTTGTTTTGCAAATTTGCTGGAAGCATGCAATGCAAGCGAGGTGGCGCTATTTGTCACGGCGAAATTTCAACAAATGGGTTTTGCAAGAGAGGGTGGCGCTAGTTGTCACGGGGAACTTGCCACAAGTTCGCTTCAAGTTTGACGCGTCAAATTTGCTATGACAAGGCAATATCAAGTCAAAATCAAACTTGCTGCACACTTACGTGCTATCTGGGTTAGCCCTTAAATGCCCGATTTTTTGAAAATTGATTTTAAATGTTTATGACTTTCATTTCTTATATAAAACATGTGAAAAATACTTTTGAAAAACCTCATTTTGTTCTAAGTATAGTTTACGGTTGAAAATCAGTTTCTTACCCGTCGGCAACACTGGACTTCAGTTGAGAAAAGAATGCACTTCATAAAATTCTATAATATTAAATATAGATGAATTTTAAGAACTGAGTATAAAGAGAAGGAATATCTTTCAATATTGTGTAGAAAAAATGTGGTGTTCTTAAGATTACATACAACGCAAATAAGATGCAGCTTCAAGTGAAAATCATCAATTTATTTTTATTTTCTCATTAGCACTCAAGCTGCCATCTATATGTTGTAAATTGATTTAATAACATTTTCAGTATGTATCCTATCGGCAACAACAGGAATTAAAGTTTCAGTCTTAATGTCAGTATTTTAGAGACAAAATTGGGTATATTGCTTAAAATGGCATTTAAGGTTAAATCTTCTCGCCTGAATAGGTTCGAGTCCAGATTGGATCAAGTTCACCAAGCGTTCTAACGTTGCAGTGACATGGATATTAGAACGAGTGAGATACTGGCTGAGGCACGATTTCAGGATAAACCATCGGCCAAAATTATCAACTCAATCTTTAAAGCAACTAGACAGCTTGACAAAATTATAGTCATCTGGCAAATAAAACACAATAATCACATTTCAAAAGTAATTGAGTGATATTTGTATTCTTTATAGCCTATGCAAATGATTTAAATTTACAGTCACACCATAGCAATAGAAACAAGACTTATGTGTATAGATATTCCCTTTTGTTCCCTGAGATTCGTGTCCCATTCGTCTTTAACGCCACTAGACAGCTTAACAAAATTATAGTCAGCTGGCAAATAAAACACAATAATCACATTTCAAAAGTAATTGAGTGATATTCGCATTCTTTATAGCCTATGCAAATGATTTCAATTTACTGTTACACTATAGCAATAGAAACAAGACTTATGGGTTTAGATATTCCCTTTTGCTCCGTGAGATTCGTGTCCCATTCGTGTTTAAAGCCACTAGACAGCTTAACAAAATTATAGTCATCTGGCAAATAAAACACAATAATCACATTTCAAAAGTAATTGAGTGATATTTGTATTCTTTATAGCCTATGCAAATGATTTCAATTTACTGTCACACTATAGCAATAGAAACAAGACATATGGGTTTAGATATTCCCTTTTGCTCCGTGAGATTCGTGTCCCATTCGTGTTTAAAGCCACTAGACAGCTTAACAAAATTATAGTCATCTGGCAAATAAAACACAATAGTCACACTTCAAAAGTATTTGAGTGATATTTTTATTCTTTATAGCCTATGCAAATGATTTCAATTTACTGTTACACTATAGCAATAGAAACAAAACTTATGGGTATGGATATTCCCTTTTGCTCCTTGATTTTCGTGTCCATTCGTGTTTAAAGCCACTAGACAGCTTAACAAAATTATAGTTATGTGGCAAATAAAACACAATAATCACATTTCAAAAGTAATTGAGTGATATTTGTATTCTTTATAGCCTATGCAAATGATTTCAATTTACTGTCACACTATAGCAATAGAAACAAGACTTATGGGTTTAGATATTCCCTTTTGCTCCGTGAGACTCGTGTCCCATTCGTGTTTAAAGCCACTAGACAGCTTAACAAAATTATAGTCATCTGGCAAATAAAACACAATAATCACATTTCAAAAGCAATTGAGTGATATTTGTATTCTTTATAGCGTATGCAAATGATTTCAATTTACTGTCAAACTATATCAATAGAAACAAGACTTATGGGTATAGATATTCCCTTTTGCTCCTTGAGATTCGTGTCCCATTTCCATTGCTGAATCACTTTATTTCAATTCTATCAAAACAACAATGCTTTTCTAAACATGCACAGAAAGCCCCATGAATACGCAAGAGGAAACGAGAAAAAGCTCTTAGTCTGAAAAGTTTTGGGTATTGGAGAGCTGCTCGTATGGTCGACTGGAACTCAATACAAGAAAGGAAAAATTTCAGTTATTGATATTCTGACAAAAGGGGTTTGGAGAAATTTTTTAAACTTAAGAGCATAACTTTTCTTTTTAAATCACGCTGGGAAAAATGTATTAATACGGGTGACACATTGCAAGCTTCAAGGATGCAATAAAGAAAAAGTTACAAATGTTGACGTCAAAGAATTTCGTACTAGTGACATTCTTGTACGTTAAAAAATGTTCATACAACTACTTATTGATACATACTACTCGTGGTACCTTTTCTACATTTTCTGAAATTCTGAGCACATAATTTTAATATTTTGCGATAGTTTCCACTACATTGTTTTTCGTTTTCTCATTTCTATTCAATTTTTGTAATATAATGTATCTAAACATTTATTTGCTAAATTTAATGGAATCAGAACATTGGTATGATGTTTCATGAAATTTCAATATGGCATAAAATAAAATCAAATATTCATTGAAAATTTAAACGTTTAAATTTCAAAAATTCCATTTATTTTGTATTACACGAGATTTATTTTGGATTGCATGCAGAAGATTCAGATGATTATACGATACAAAGAATAGCATTATATATTATACATCTGTTGTGTTTGCTGAAAATGTTATACAAGCATTTAATTAAAATTTTTGCTTAGCCTGAATATTTTTTATAGACGAACATAAATAATCAATGCAAGAATTTATTGAGAAACGAATAATATGAAATAGGTAAGAGCTCCTAGCAAATATTTTCCTCTTTGAAACTATATTGAAGCATGCAAAATTTTATTTCAAACAGAAATGTCTGGCCAATCCATTCTTCCAAGACACAATCATATTATATTAAACTTATTTAACCTTAAAAATTTTTTTTTCGTGCACTTAAAAAAAGCCTTCTTTTTGCTTAGTTTGTCTTTTATCATAAGGCATGGATCACATAGAATTATGTACAGCCAAAGTAAATTACAACACAATAGGGTGGTGTATAAATATAAAGAAGTCTAGTTGCTTAAAATCTCTGAAATGTCATTTATCATTCGTCATAAAGATATAAGTAAGTCGATATGAAAAATATCTCATAAGAAAATTTCGGATGAAAAGGATTTTTATTACAGCAAAGCAATTTGATTTTCATCGCGGAAAAGGAATGAAACTGGAAAATTTTTGATTGCGTGTATAATATTGATTTTCAAAATAAATGAATAAAGATGAAAGCTAATGCAATTAATTTTAAACCTAATTTTTTCTTTCATTATTTCTAAGAATAAATTATGAAATTTTTGCTCGTGGTGAAATAAACTTTGTGTTTACTGATATGTACTTTTAAACTTCATATTGTTATCACATGCTGAGTATCGCTTACTTTGAATGAAGTTGGAACTTTTAAAATCATATGCGTCGTTCAGAATCCAATGCGGTTAATTCCAGAAAAAAAATTAAATTCAGAAAATAAATGCTTTAATGCATTAATTTTTTAAAATTTTTGGTTTATTAATTTGATAAGCAAATGCATATAAAGTCATCTAACGAAGCAACGAGTGAATGCTTTAATCACTAAAAAGAATATTTTTAATTCCATTAAAATTTACGAAAATCAGAAAATATCAAAAAATGGACTTAACAGCATATGGCATATATTTGTGCAACCATCTTGAATCTTCTGTGAAAAGAAAAATCAAAATCTAGTCTCCCTTTACTCTGGTTATCATATGTTGAGTATAACTTTGGAATGTCTCGAATTTCACATGTTTGATCTTTGTTTCCTGGGGAAATATTAAAAAGACTCATATTAACATTGATAAAATTAAACGTCTTTTATACAATAAACGGATGATGTATTAGGATTTCAAGATTAAAAGGTGGGATTGTCCTGTGTTAAAGATATTTAATTTTATGTAGAAAATGCGCAACTCTCAAATATTCGTAAGCTTTTCTAAAACACGAAACTCAGCACGTAAATATTTTGTGCCTATAGTTTACCTTCAGTGGACGAAACATATTCAAATATATTTTTCTCAAAATATTTTAAGTATTATAATATACATTTATTCAACCTCGCCCATTTTAATACGTTCATTCAACTAAAATTTGATATTTATATTTCTGTCGTATTTTATTTACCTTCGAAAATTTACGTCAGTTGATAACAAATCAAAATAAGCAGGGTAATCTCGTTTAATGTTTAATGCGTTTCTCCTCAAAAATTCACAATTTATCAAAAGCAAAAAATAAGAAAAGGAAATAAAAGTGAATTTTTGCTTACTAGGGATGAGAATAACAAATTTTAAAATGCTGAAGTTCTTCTCTGCAGTATTTGAAGGAAGAATTTCTTTAGAAAAAGTCTTTCCGATATCAAGAAAACGTCGAAGTAGCATCATCTTAAGTAAAAGAGTATCCCCTCTCTAAATTTCCCATTCCTAATGAGATTGTGATTCACTGATATCCCTACCTCGGAGGCAAATAGTAACTGAGTTCCTGATTTCGGTGGAGAACAGATATATATTTTTTATAATAGAGACGTGCGCCCTCCTATCCTTAATTTATGGATTTCGCCTATCCTGTCAGAATTCATCTTGCCCAAGCCTGACTTCCTCCATAGATTTCTATTTGTCTTGAAGTTCAGAGCAATTGTGGTCCAATGAAGACTGTGTGGGGAAAAGGAAGACTGAGTATGATGAAGTGCTTTATTTAGTTTGACATATGTGTGTGGCTGGGAATAAATAAGTGCTAGATTTGTTGTGTATCTAAGAGATGTTCGTCTTACAGAGATGTGTACGTTCAATACAGACCTAAAGTTTCTCAGCAGAAAGGGAGAATATTGGCCTGATTTTAAAGTGAGAGGTTTTATGTGGAGATGACGGATTTCTTTTCGAGTGCCAAGACAATAATTATCTACGAATACATTGAAAGAAACTTTGTATATCATTAAATACATTTGATCACTACTTATCAACGTTCTATCAGAAGAGATTGGGGTAGTAATAATCTAATATTGAAGCGACAAGACTTGAGTTTGGATGGAAGTTTCTATAAGACTGAGGCTAACATGCTGTTGATAAGAAATAATAAACCAATCATTTGTTGTTAAAATTTTTAATTTTTATTTGTCCATTTCTCCGCAAGTGGAGCATCCGCCATTCCATGTAAAATTTGTTATGGAGTATGCTGCGTAGGTGTGACAAACAGTTCAGAGTAGCGAGTTCTGTCCCAAATAGCTTTGCTTAGTTATAAAACAATTTATGATCTAATTAATTGAGCTCGTATTCAGCTTGTAAGTCATTCTTTCTCACCAGAAAGAAGATAAAATCTTTTACCTTTGATATACCTACTCAGGGGTTATGCTTACAATAACATAGGACTTGGAATTAAAATTTGGTGTAATGTATCAGTCCCTTAAAACACGATGAGAATGCACTTCAGATTTCTAATATGGAAAGCTTATGAATGTTAATGTATTGTAAGTTTGGTAAGTTTTTCAATGTTTTCCTTTTGGAATTTTGTTACATTTATAGTGAAGCCCGAAATGAACTAATTGAAAAATAACAGATTAAGGATTGTGCTTTTTCATAGGAATAAAGGAGGTACATTGTAGAAAAGGGCAATCATATACAAATGTAAAAACTTTTTAATGAATTTGAAAATCAACATAGGAGAAGAAACATTGAAGGTAGAACTAAGGATTTGCCACCCAGAGATGAAAGAAATTATTTTGAAATTAGCATCAGTTGGAACATTCCAGAGTAAATAAATTATACGAAGGACTGATTTAAGATTTAACGAGAAAACCATATGACATACGAATACTAGAACTGGAAATTTCCAATAGAAAGCAAAAATATGTTCATCTATATAACTACCACAAAAAAGCATAAAAACTCTGCAGAGTAAGTTACGACTTTCGATGTCCGATGACTGCATTTCAATCTCTATGATAAAATGCAACGTGAATATGGATGATCCTAATGGTTAGAAGTATTACTGGTGTGATTTGAGATGAGGAAAATTTTTATTCAAAATTCCAATTATGTGGTATAATCGTTATGAAGTTGAAATGTCTTTTACTTAAAGGTGTAGGATCTTTTGCTTTTATTTCTGGAAGGTTCACATGAATTATTATTGGCCCCCATTTGCCTGCTACAGCTCGTTTGACCAGAGGGAAGACAAACTTACAATAGAGTATTCCAATCTATTAATAATAAATATTTTCAATAATATAACAGTAGCTTGTCAAATCCTATTGATAGCTTTTGGAGTGATATCTCGGTTTTTAACGTAGGACTACGTCTCTCCCATTGGGGTCTCAGGAAGGAATTTTATTCACCCTCCAGGACGCCACAAAAACATTATATGGGAGATCCTCTATATATAGGTAATTACATAGGTTAAAAACAAAACTAATGTCTTATTTTAGAGATAAAGGGTAACAACAGAAGTTAAAAAAAAATTGAAAATCGGAATTGTATTTCAGCGACTACTGAGTTGCAAATTTGGGCAAAAATGCGCATGAATTGGTGTCGCGATCCTCTATATCTCGGTAACTACATATGTTAAAAACATAATTAATGTCTTATTTTAGAGATAAAGGGTAACAACAGAAGTTACAAAAAATATTAAATTATGTATGTTACTTTTCATATCATCGACCGATCCTACACAGAGTTGTAACATATCCACGCACGATTGAAGAATTCAAAACAGAAGAATTGATATTGTAATACATTTTATTGAGAAATAAAACAATTTTCATCTCAACCTTAGTTTGATTTTATTTCCCCAATTTTCAATACATTAGTATTTCAGAGAGACAAAGGAGAATTGTGAATAACTTCGAGGAACAAAAGAGAATCACGAGTAACTTCGAGGAACAAGAGTATCGGGGGTAACTTCGAGAAACAAAAGAGTATCGCGAGTAACAAAGAGAATCCAAGAAGCTCTGAGGAACAGAAGAAAATCGCGAGTAACAAAGAGAATCCGAGAAGCTCCAAGAAACAGAAGATAATCGCGAGTAACAAAGAGAATCCGAGATGCTCCGAGGAACAGAAGATAATCGCGAGTAACAAAGAGAATCTGAGAAGCTCCGAGAAACAGAAGATAATCGCGAGTAACAAAGAGAATCGCGAGTAACAAAGAGAAACCGAGAAACTTCGAGTAACAAAAGAGTTACGCGAGTAAAGTAGTCCTACGCCTTTAAAATTCGCGGCTGTTTGAAAAAGACAGCCTCCCGTCATTTTTTTCCATTAGTGTATCAAACAGGAGGTGTTCTTACTCGGATGCAGAACAGATATCTACGATTGAAGATGAATCACACAAAATCAGATCTGCACTGTGTGAAAATCCAAGAATGCAGCGAGATTTAGAGCATAGAAAACAATGATCTTCAGAATATAACATACTTATTTCTGTGTCACAATATTGCCTTTATTTTGATGGCATTCGATTTTAAACATGCGAAAACTGCTATTTTTGAATAGTTGATTCAATATCACGTAATGTTTTCTTTATTAAAATTCCTGTTTAATGATAAACATTTTCAAATATAATTTATATCGTCTGACATTAAATTTATGGATGGTCTTTATATGTTTTGCTATTAAAGTTTTCACACGCAATGCATTCATTTCAAAATCATTAAGATATCTGCATTTTTGAAGTATATAAAAGAAAAATAGAAAATTAGTATTAATTATATGCTGATAAAATTCAAGTTTTAAACTGATAAATATGAAAAAATATGTTTTTGGCAAAAAAATATGCATTTGGAAACTAATGATTTTCAGCATTGTATCGAAATGCAGACTACAAAACGTGAAATACCTCATGCTTTTTTTCAGGTTCTTTCTTTTCTGGAAAATTCATAATGAAATAATATGAAATTTATAAACAAGAAAGAAATAAAGAATTTGCACGAAATCCTGGTTATTAAATTTGAATTGATTCGAAAATACATTATTCGTTTGAAATCTCAAAACAAACACCCACATTTTTTAGGGAAGTTTATAAATTACGAAAAGCACGAATGCTTTTGATGTATTAAATATTTAAACTGTTTCTCATGCTGCCATATTTTCAAATTTAATACAATTTTCTTATTGCCGTTTACATTAAATTTATTTTACAGTAGTTTACATTCTGAAAGTATTTTCAATTCCTTATTTATATTTCAAAGCGAATTTGTATTTTATTTTTTTAACAGATTAAACGTAAACACGAAATAGAATGCAATTTAATATCATCAAAGTAAATTTTTGAATGTCATTTTTCGAGATATAAATAAAAGTTGGATGTTAAATTTTGCCTGGAAAGTTATATGTTTCGTCTCATATCCAGCCCAATTGCATTTGCAAGTAGTGCCATAAACAAACAGAAATAGAGCATTTTTTATTCTAAATTTTCAAATAAAATGTAATAAAACTTTAAAAATATCCATATGAAATGAAATTCGATATATATTCTTTATTTATATCATATTTAAATTTTAGTTGCATTCCTTATGAACGAACTATACTTGGTTTGGTGATCTTCCGTGGAATATACAAATCATGATATTATAATATGAAATTTTAAAAAAATTAATTTTTAAGAGAAAGGTAAAAATAAACTTTTCCGCTACTTTGGCAGACGTTATAATTTATTTATTTATTTTTTGAACAAATTTTGTAGACAAAATTTTTCATCATTCGTTAGACAATTTTTAGACAATATGTATTAAAGTCTCCTTCATACTCAAAATTTTATTAGAACAGAGTAACTTATGGAATTAGATAAATAGTAATTTTACATGTCCACATCAATTTGGTTTTTTCATTACCAATAATGGATACAGAGAAACCGATACTGATTTTATATAAGTTGTGGAAACTTATTTTCCTTTTGAAACAAAAAATTCTTACAAAGCAATAAAAAATATAGCAGGATCTTTGTAAAATACATAATTTTAATTATTTTGTGTGATTTTCAAGACCTCGTTTCATTTTTCTACAAAATATATTTTCACCATCTTTAGAGAGATTGTTTTCTAAAAGAGAGAAAAAAAATATTCAACCTGAAAGTACCATCAATTAATTATTTCCCAAATTTTTTTCTCATTTACTTCAAAAACGAAAACATTTTTTAGAGAGCTATTCTTAAAATCTTTGAACAATAACTCCTGCAAGAAATAAAATTACACGCATATGATCCGTGATATATTAATGATTAAATAGCATTGAAATATATATATATATATATTTGGTTTCGATTCTTTTGAAATCTTCTTAAATGTATTTATCTTTTATTCAAGAATTCTTCCATTTTAATTGCCTTGTGCTTTTAGAGGGGATGGCGGCATTTGTTAACGGATTTCGTTTGTCGTTAGCAGAAAAAAGCACAAATTAATGTCATGAGCGAGCTTCCCTTCCTTCGGCTCGCTATGATATTTTTCAATTTTTTTTGGTTTATATCTATTTTTTGCCATTGTGTCTTGATTGTTTTTGTCTTGTGTTTCTAAGTTTGTTTTGATATATATATATTGGTATTTTTACGACGACTGGTTGACTTACTCCGGAATCCATAGATATATCGGAAAAAATTGCACCTTTTATTTCAAATGAAAAAGTGCTGGAATGTAAGTCTCAGAGCTAGTTGGAATATTTTTTTGCATGATTTCTATATACACTAGAAAGATGTCGGAAGAAAGGAAAATTGAAGTTATCATTAAAGTTTTAAGAAACTATCTCAGATAATTCTGCTCTGCTTGATATTATCACACACTTTCTAAATTTTATCAAATGTGAATGGAGTGGCGTAAACAAACAAAAGTGAAATATGTCTATTTCCTTTACTCGTTACTTTCTTTCTCTTGCTCTCGATGTTTACGACATCTATACTTATAAAAGGCAATGTTTGTGTGCGTGTGTGTGTTTGTCGGCGATGTCCAGACGAATCTATCGCACTTACAGCCATGAAATTTGGCACACAGGTAGTCGTAATGGTGACTGAATGCACCTCGAAGCCGAAATTTTAAATTTTAATCTAGAAATTTTTTTATTTAATGTTTTCTGTTGTTTTGGTTGATTTTTCGCACTAATTTGTCAATAGAATGGTTTCGAATAATTGTACGACAAAAATAGATAGACCATCGGAAAGAGCACGCAATTTCCGTTCTAATGAAGTTAGTTTTGAATTTCTAACGTAATTTACTGAATTTTGAGAATTTTTTAAAAAATAGTCAGTTTAACCACCTAAATTTTAGTTTTGTTTTTAAATTTGTTGCATCCGACTTTCTAATAACACTATTATTTTCAATTTTTTTCAGCTTATAACTAGAACGGTTCTCTCTGATTTAAAACAAGAACGGTTAAAATATCTTTTCCCGTTTTTTTTAAATTAAATTATTCCTGGGCAGATGAAAGTTATTTTTGTCGAGCGAAATTTCTTCAGCGATAGCCTTCCGGAACGCAGCTTTCAATTTGATTGGATGAAGGGTCAGGTGACGTCATAACCTTCGGAGCTTTTTGTCATGTTCTAAGAATTTTTTTTCATTTTGTTGAAGTCCTGATTCCACGGGCAACAATTTTTTTATATTGTTTTGGATTAATGTACTCTGTACTGTTTTTCTACATGTTATTATCGCGGAAAAAATAAGCGGGAAAATCTATAATGTGTATCTTTTGTTTTGAAAAATTTTCGTGTCATTGTGGGCGATTTTTTTTTATTTTGTTGAAGTCCTGATTCCACGGGCAACGCCGTGCGCGTACTGCTAGTACACTATATGATCAAAAGTATCCGGACGCTTTCGGATTTTCACATTTTTTAAAATTTCTCGCGAAAAGCCCGATTAACTGCACTTGTACCTCGACCATGTGATGAATAGACTTGAACTCGCATTTTACATTGAAGATTTCGTGAGCAGAGCATTTGGAGTACCGACCGGAAATTGATGAAAACGAAAAGAGATTTTAGATCACCTCGTTTCATAGAAAGCTGATAATGACCTGAAAATTTGGTTTGAAAAAATGGTTTTGTTTATTATGCTCATTGCTAACATCCATTTTCGTGAAAATATCACTCATATTCTGGACGATATAAAGATTTTCTTAAAAAATCCCAAATTTTCCAGGATGTTTATTGCTTATAAAATGAAGAGTTTTCAACCAAATTATACGAAAGTTGGAGAATACTCGATAATGTATTAGAGAGGTATTCTATTATAATTTGAAGTAAATGCTTTGAATACTAGAGTAAATATGAGTATTTGTAGAAAATATATATTTACTGCGCATGTGCGATACGTAGCGTAATTTTAATTCATAACTTGAAAGCCAGATGTATAGGGAAACTTATTAAAAATTCCAGCTGAATACCTTTAAGATTCAGAAAAATATAGGCATTTCAGCGAGCGGAATTTGTGTGTCTTTCGAAGAGAAATTAACTGATGAGGTCTTTTTCACAAATTTATTTCTTTAACTTGAACTTCCGAATAATTTAATAGACTTCAATAAAAGATGAATATGCTGAATGCCCAGGCACACTTATAAATAAAATTCATAATTTAAATCACATTTCGAATATTACTATTTTATAAGCAAGAAACCTCCGGGAATATTTGGGATTTTTTAAGAAAACCTTTATATCTTCCAGGATATGACTGCTATTTTCACGAACATGCTTGTGAACGATGAGAATATTGAGCATAACCATTGATGAAATTGTCAGGTCATTATCAGCTTTCAGTAAAACGGGGTGAGAGGAAATTCCTTTTTCGTCTACATCCATTTCCGGCCGGTCCTCTAAATGCCCTCGTCACCGAATCTTCATCTAAAAATAGGAGCTCAAGCCTATTCATCACATGCTAGATGTACAAGTGCAATTACTCGAACATTTCTGGAGAAATTTCAAAAAAATGTTAAAATTCGAAAATGTCCGGATACTTTTGATCATACAGTGTAAGTTGTTAAGAACGTTGTATTGCGTTTAAATAGTCATGGTAACGGTTTATAACGTTCACTTATTTCAGTATTTCACATTTAATATAAAAAAAAGCCCACATGCGTTTTATACACCACTATTTTATCCCTTTACTTCAATTTTGAAGGATGATTTTGGCTTCGTTCGAATTGCTCTATCCCCACCACCATCATAAAATTTAAAAAAATAGTGTGTCTTATGTATTCAGTGAATTGTCCAATCAGCTCAATGTTTTTCTGTTAATTGAAGGGACAAAGATGTGTCATCACGTACTCTTTATCTGAAAAAGAGTTGGTAAACGACATTCATATCAAGCCAACAGCATATACAGGGTTCCCACTTATATCCGTTAAATCCCCCTTAACTTCTAAACGGCGACAGCTTAGGCCATAAAGTTGGTGTCTAGGTATAGTAAAAAGACTATGCGTTTCTCGATGAGACAACTTACAACGCCATCTATCGGATCGAGAAAAAACAATTAGTTATCACATTCCTTTCACCTTTCCTTCCTTTATTCACCTTTATTTTCGGTGTTCAAAGTGTTCTCCGTCATCTACAATGCAGATTTGAGTCCTTGTTTAAATTTTAGTTTGCACACGTTTTAGCATATAGTTGGTGCGCAAACATAAGCAACAGTAATACACCTTCTGTTTCAGTTATCTCCACAAAAAAAAAGTATGATTTCAGAACTGCAATTTATGTAACGTTCAGCATTAAACAATTTGCCAACATATGTGTATAATGTATATCGTGTATTTTATACCCTCTATTTGTCGAAGAATGAAATTTGCGATGCCTACTTCAAAATTGTCATCGTGAATATTCATAGCGGTTAGTAATATAAGTCCGAAATACTTTTTGTCCAAACAAATGAGTCGCGACTTGAAATCAGTTTATCCCCGGTTTCATTACGGATTAAAATGTAAGAGGGGAATTGATTAAAAAAGATTGAGTCCCATTAGCAGTCTCATAGACTCCATGCTACATCGCATGCAATATGTCGTTGATAGAAAGAGTGGCTATATGTTTTACTAAATTTGAAATAATTAATAACTACTATATTAACGTATATAATTTTTTTCATTTATTGTTAAACTGTTATTTTAACTGTTATTTTTCTGTAAATGAACATGTAAATAAAATCATGAATTTCGAATTATTATTTAGTGATGCTTCATTGCTATAAGCTGATGATCGTAAGCGAATATAATAATAGATAGATATCTATTAAGATCCTTTCTTCTCAATTTTGCCTAAGTTATTCTAGCGTACTCCAATTTTAAGAGAGAGAATAATTCTTAGTGAAATTTTGAACTTTTATAAGCTTATAAAATATATAAGTGACTAAAATGTTTATTTGTTGCAAGAAAATGCTGAGTTTCCTTATTGAGATGTAGCAGAAAATTTAACCCAAATTCTATACGATTACTCAATGGCTACCTAATCTTTATCTGTGCTATAAAATACTTTTGCAGAGTTTGCTAACAAAACGAACTTTTACAACTTCTTAGATAATAAGTACAGTTTCATAAAGCTTGTCAGCACATCTGTAAAATCCAGTTCGTTTTATTAGATCCTCAATCTTTTATGAAGGATGCTTCATGAATAAATATACGGATGCTAAGAAGTATTTTTCGGGGTGAGGAGATGCGAGTTTGTTCTTTTTAACTAACGACAGTGAAAAGTAAAACAACGATGAAATGAATTCTCTTATTATAAATTTGGCATCGAGCTGAGGACCCATGATAATCTTAAAGATTTTTATTAGGATTTGTGTATAATAAATTAAGCAATCTCCTACAATTATGTTTTAATACATTTAATAACTTTCATTTATTAATATACATTTCGGAAAATATTAAATATTTTGTATATAGTCAGCTGCCGATAATGAATTAATGCTTTTTCAGTCACTACAGCAATAAGTTTATGATCCAACGGTCTTAACTGACAGAACATATTGATAAACTGATTTTTAAGCAGAAATTAATAAAAAATGTAATGTCCAGTGCTTGTTCAATTTTCAGATTATATATGGATAACATCAGAAAGCAAACTTTTTTAGACAAGAATTTCAGAGGTGAAACATAAAAATTCTCCTCACTTATCAAGTTTTTGAAAGATAGGATTTTTGAGAATCCGCATTTCTCGTGATTACAAATTCATGCCTCCTTTAATTTGAAAAAAATAATAAATAAGGTAGTGCAATTAAGGAGATTGTGTCACTGTTCGAAAGTTTATCAGAAGAAAGATGCATTTTTCCACGATGGATAGTAAGTTCTAGATTATTAATCTTTCCCTTAAGGGGGGGGGCTTAGATGCTGTATAAACAAGATATTTTCTTTCCTTACGGAGTGATACAGATGTTCCCTAGCCTTCAACTTCGAGCGAACTCAAGCAACAATTTCCAAATGACCAGACCTCCCTCTGCCCCAAAAGAAAAACAACATCCAAAGCCTCCTGCCAAAACTTGTACGAAATATATGTTTGAGATTGTGTTTCCAGTAAGCGACAATCAAGTGTTTTGTATTCAGCAACAGAGATAAGAACACTAATACGAAATTGCATAAGAGTGTAAATTTCTGGACCGTATATAGTGTAAATTTATGGTTTATTTTTGTCTCTAATACGAAATTGTATAAGAGTGTAGATTTCTGTACCGTA
>BGPR01000659.1:0-12497 GCA_013235015.1 Araneus ventricosus | reverse complement strand
ATTTAAATACTCATCATTAATTTGTAGAAAGCTATCTCAGGATATTCTGCTCTGCTTCACATTATCAGTCACTTTCTGAATTTTTTCAAAGGTGAATGAGGTGACGTAAACAAGTAAAAGTGAAATATGTCTAACTTCCGTTACATCCGTTATTCTGGAATAACGAAATAAGTTGTTAAATTCGTTTTATTGCATTTAAATACTCTTGGTAGAGGCTTGTAACATTCATTTATTCAATAGTTCCGCATTTAATACAAAAATGCCTACATGCTCTTATTTTACACTAGTCTCTGACCCCTTTGCATTGTTCTTGATTGATGATTTTGGCGTCGCACAGTGGTCCAGTTTCGTTTTGTAACAAGACAAAAATCATAGCGACGAAACTGAAAACAGCAGACTTGAAATTTGCTCAGTTTAAACGAAATGGACTTCAGTTGTATCACATGAAATTTAATAATAATCGGTTGGACATTTCTTGATTTGTATTAATTTATTTAATTCGTCCCCGTTGTTCTCTATGAAGGGAACTGTTGTAATCTGCGGAAAAGTTAATAATTACTTGTATAAAACACAAAAAAATCTGATAAATTTTACCAAAAGAAGGAAATTGCTTTAAAACAATATTTGTGAAATTTTAGTCAAGTCTGGTAGGCACTTTTTTATTTTTAATATTCAAAATATTTGCAACGTTAAAATATATCTAATGAATAATTGTGCGATAAATTCAAATGTCTTTCAGGACGATTAAAAAGTGAAAGAATTTCGTTAATATAATGTAAATGATATATAACCATTAAATCTTTAAAAAAAATACTTTTAAGAGTAAAATTGCCTGCAGTTTTCACAAAAATATTAGAATTCAGGAAATATTCCAAAACATTTTAATAACTAACTTTTAAGCGTAATAGATAACAGTAAAGCTTTTTCACTGTGTGAATTATGTTTTATATTATTTGTTATCTATGAAAAACTATATTTGGTAAGTTTTCCTAATTTTACCGTTCTTTTAGCTGAAGACAGCGCTTGAGAGGTTGTCACTGAAACAAATTGAAAAT
This sequence comes from Araneus ventricosus, assembly GCA_013235015.1. Taxonomy (NCBI): domain Eukaryota; kingdom Metazoa; phylum Arthropoda; class Arachnida; order Araneae; family Araneidae; genus Araneus; species Araneus ventricosus. The sequence continues at coordinate 11,442 of BGPR01000659.1, read as the reverse complement.
TTCAAATCGCGTTCTGAACTATCCAAAAATTTCGTGTTTTCGGTGTGTTTATGTCAACTAGTAAATCAGAAATAAATATTGAAATCAATCAATCAAACAATTTAAAATAATTTTGAAACCAACCAACAATTGAGTATCCGCCCCCTTAAATTCGAAAATTTTTTAATAAAATTTTCGAATTAATGTCGATTGAATTTTTAGCAATTTAATTAGAACAAGTTAATTTAGGCTAGAACAAGTTCATTTAGTTTTTCAACAGGTTTTTTTTTTACCCAGATATTTATTTTTGCGTCATTGAAGGAAAAAGTGAAAATTCTTCACTGACATAGATGACATTAAGAAATAAAATTAATGAAAAAGTCTGGGTTTATCGGTCTAATGTTTAGATAATTTATAGAAGAGTGCAGAAATGATTTAAGGTAGTCTCAAGGTGTGCAAAGTAGTGCAAATTTTTTAAATTCACTTTAATCTTGAAAATTTAGTGGAAAAAGGACCTTTTAAAATATATTATAAAAAAATGGAAAATAATAAAATGATGTGTTAAAAAACAATTTCGTTTACTTGCTCTGGAATCCGACATCATGAAAAATCTAAAATTAGACAGATAAAGAGCAATGTAGGACTTTACAGGACGAAATCCGAGGTCTCATTGAAACGCTTCTCAAGTGCTCGAAAGACATTCTTCAACTTTAACCTCCGTAAAACCTCCCAAGACTACATGTTCATACAAAAAAATTTATGGCTTTCAGTGTTCTAAACGGTTATCTACCTACCTCCAAAGAAAATAAACCCAATTTCCGACATCGAAATTTCGATTTTTGTCGCGCTACAAACCGAAACTGGACCACTGTGCGTCGTTAGAATTGTTAGGCCGTCAACACTGCCATAAAATAATAATAAAAATATTTATAACAAGCTCTTCTGGTAATTCGAACACGGATTCCTTGATCAGTTCACATTTCTCCTGCACTCTTTTACAATATATACCAATGGTTTCTTCTTCAGCACTATAATTTAATTCAAAGAATTCATCAATTAATCCGGCCAGTCTTGACCTGGAAGTAGGTTCGAAGTTCTCTTTCAATATTTGCCAAGCTTTTTTACCGTCAGTTATTCCTGCTATTAATGGCTGAAACTGACGTTTGACGCTCTGATAAACTGAGGTATAAACTCGTACTTTTCTAAATTCATATACCCTTTTTTCTTGTTCACTCGAATCATAACTTCATGGTTCGGATCACCTTCTATAAATTCCCAGCTTCCTCGATCTAGAAGGAACACTTTCATATTGTAATAGTTCGTAGCATTCAATTTTGGAAAATTAAATTTACGTTTTCATGCGTATTCATTTTCGTACAAAATAAATTTTCACAACGGCTCCAGAAATAATAGTTCAGTATCACTCCGCATACTTTACGTTGCAACAGTTTAAGCATCATCAGCCCATAACCTGTGGTTGGAAGCCGTTGAAATAACAGACATACGATAGATACACATTCTTTATTGAAAGTCAGAATGAATAATAAGTATAGCGATCAGTAGAATAGTTTGTTTACGAAAACATAAGGTTTACAACACTAAGGTTACACAACTAATCGAGCTAACTGATTCATAACTTACTAAACATCACAGTAGACGAATAGACAGCATCTTATTACATTTAACACATCATACTGTATCGACATCACAAAATAGAAGAAGCTGGAGAGAGTGTCAGAGAGATACAGTAAAACCAAGTAGACCTTATATACAGTCACCAAAAAAAGCATTCGGACACTTGAAAGAAAAAAAATTGAAGTCGGTTATTTCTGTTATTTTTGGGAATAACTATAACTTTTTGTAGTATCTTATGAAACGTACTACTAGACATAATTGCAGAAAAAAGTAGCTGAATAAATTAAATAATTACACGATTTTTACAACTTTCATTACAAATAAAGTGAAAACAAATGTCAAAAAAGTATTCGGACAGTGAGAGAAATTGAAGTCTTTTGACGATAAATCAAAAGAAATAAAATGCTTACATGCTTTAAAAAACGGCAACCCTTTGATTAATCAGTCCTAACAATGAAAATCGGAAAGTGTTTTGTAACGTGAAACATGGGTCGAAAGAAACCCGAAATTAGAATTGAAATGAAAAAACTCATTGTAGATCACTATAAAAGTGGAAAATCTATTCGAAAAGTAAGTGATATTTTAAAAATAAGTAAATCAACAGTATTTAGTATATTTTCTAAATACAGGAAAACTGGCTCTGTAGAAAATAAAGCACGGACAGGACGGCCAGCAATTTTCAAACGTCGTGAGCAGAGGTGGTTTGTTAAAAAATCACTATCAGTCCGAAGATAAGTGCTGTTTAATTAACACTTGAAGTTAGAAAACGTTTCGGGAAAATATCTCATCCTGAAACTGAAAACATCCTGAAGAAACATATTGAGGAATCATGACTTTCATGCTCGAGTTGCTAGAAAGAAACCGTTTATTAGTAGAGTGAACCAGAAAGAGAGATTGAAACTTGCTAGATGTTATTTAAAAAAACCTAAAGAGTTTTGAGAGTCTGTAATTTTTGTTGACGAAAGTAAATTTAATGTTTTTGTTTCAAATGGAAAGCAAAAGGTATGAAGAAAACCTAACACTGAGCTTAAACTAAGAATCTTCGTGCTACAGTAAAACATGGCGGCGGCAGCCAACTTGTCTGGGGTTGCATGAGTAGCTTTGGAACAGGAAACCTAGAATTAATTGACAGCAAAGTCAAGAAATATGGTTACTTAGACATTCTTAAAAGAAATATAAGACAAAGTGCTCAAAAAATGGGAATTTTGGCCACTTATTAGTAGAGCTTACTAATAAGTGGCTACTAATAATTCTACCAAGAGCTTACTAATAATTCTACCAAGACAACGATCCGAAGCATACGTCCCATATTTGTAGGCTATGGACTCTCTATCATTGTCCTTGGTCATTAAAACGCCAGCCCAAAGTCCTGACCTTAAACCTATAGAACATTTATGGGAAAATATACAACAACGTTTGCATGAAAGTAATATTACGAGCAAAAATATCCTGAAAGAAAAACAAATTGAAGCATGGAGAAATTTTGATCCCAATACATGCAAGAAATTAGTCAATTCAATGCCAAGTAGATTGAAAGAAGTAATAAAAAACAAGGGTCGGTCAACAAAATACTAAAATAGTGCTTTCAAGTTGTAAAAGTATTTTTTGTTAATTAATTTATAAGTGTCCGAATACTTTTTTGGACTGAAATTCTACTGTAAAAGTATTATAGCGTTAATTATGCTTTAATTTTTAAGTTTAAGAAAACTATTTCAGTAGCATATGTATTTTCACACCTTGTAGGATATAAAGACATGATTCGTTTTGAAATATATTGTTTTAATATTTTTTATTTGATGAATAAAGTGTTATTCATCTTGATGTCCGAATACTTTTTTGGGTGACTGTATCTGCCGTGATTCGTCATAGGTAGCTGACGTAGGAATTCGGAATAATCAACTATTGCCAATACTAAGTTAAATACTAATAAGTTAAATACTAAGTTAAATACTAATATTAGTTGTAGTATTTAACTTAGTATTAGTATAGTATTAGTTATTAAATTATAAATTAACAAATTTATAATTTAAATATTAATAGAGAATAAATTAAAAATAATTTAAAAGATTTTTGCATTAAAACTTTTTTAATGCTGATTAATTTGATAATGATATCACTTAATGCTGCTGCGTTAGCGCGCATAAAAAGTGTATTATTGTCATTTTATTATTGTTTACTTCAATTATTATTTTTTTCAACTTAAATTTCGAATTAATAATTTTGTTTCTTATATTGCCAACAGATGCCATGTTATTGAAAGTAGGAAGGAAAATAAAATAATGGATGAAATAGAATTATGGTACTTCCATAGATACACAGGGAAAAAAAGAACAGTAAATTTAGGGGGTCACATATCCCTTAAAGAGTGAAAAAGTGTGGATTTTGCAAGGGTTGATCATGCCTCGGACTCATTTTTGTGGCGCACTCTTCTCTTATTGGTTAATCATTACTTCAATGTAACCTCTCCTTTTGTAAATAGTCAATTATAGTCCTTGCTTCGGTCCACGGCTAGTGAATTTACTTTAATAATATTAAAAACTCATTTATTCTTTCCGATCCTTCTGTGCATTCTTGTGATGTGTTTGAGAGGTAAATTAACTCATTGTGTGCGGGATACAAATTAGATGCCAGATTAAATAAAAAGACAAACCGTAACTTTTCTTACACAAATAGGGCGATGGCGTGCTTCCCTGTCTTTCATTGCATGCTGGTCAGGTGTTCGAGAGATAAAATAACACATTGTGTGCAAGGATAAAATAACACATAGTGTGCACATATAACACATAGTGTGCACATATAACTAACACATATTAGGATAAATAACACATATATAATATATATATGTTATTTATGTAAGGATAAAATAACACATTGTATGTAAGGATAAAATAACACATAGTGTGCATAGGTGCAAGGATAAAATAACGCATAGTGTGCATAGGTGCAAGGATAAAATAACACATTGTGTGCAAGCAAAAAGAGAAACCGCAACTGTGCTTACACCGATAGGTAAATAAAGCGCGAGGTAAATTAACACATTGTGTTCGGGATACTAATACAAGTTTTCGTACAATTTTTTTCTCTAATTTTAATAAATTAAAAAAAAAATTTCATAATTTACAACAATTATTTCCACTGTTGCAATGCAATTCAAACTGTTCTCATTGTTTAAAGAAATTTTGAATTCCTTGAATCTTTTTCATTGCTGAAAGATGAGGTACATTATTTGTTTATTCAGGTTTTTACATTTTGCTTTCATATTTCATTTCATCTAATTTCTAATTAAGCAAAATCTATTCAGTTTGCAGAATGATTGCTATGTTTTCATTCTTTTTCAGCATGTTTTAATCTAGATAACATGCGGTTGGCTATAAAATGTGCTGTGTCTGCTGTTGTCATTACTGTGCCATTGCTGTTGTGCTGTGCATTGAAATCAATTGCATAACTGGTAATAATAATCACTTATTTTTATGAAAAAGTTCGTATTACCTCCAACCTCCTTACGAACTAATTTCCACTAACTTAGGTATTTTAACTCAACGAACTAACTATAGCGCTATTATACTAACTATATTCTAATACTAACTATATTATACTATATCGTATATTATACTAACTATAATGAGAACGAACTATAATGGAATTTTTTGGAATACGTACTCCAACATCGGGCTCGAGCTCGTGCGAGTCACCACCAAGCGACAATGAGGGGCGAATTCACCGCATGCGAGGCATAAACAAGATATTAATGTAAGTATTTCAGGGTTTTTACTCCATTATCGGGATAATCAGAGACCATTATCTGACGATAATGAGAATCTGTCATCTGGCGATAATGCCGTATCCATTATCTCATGAAAATGCCAGTCAAGCTTCGGCGATAATGCCATTCCACCACTGTGCGATAGCGCTCTTACTCCATGTACCTGAACAAAAACTCACCACCACACTCTTGCCACGTGCATGGCCATAAACTATAGTGGGCTTTTGTACCATACCCCGATACCTAGCCGTGCGACTAGTTCGGCATAAGATCGGAAAGAGCGTGCGCTCTAGCCGATTTCGGTAAGGAGAATTCAGCTTTTGAAGAACTTCAAGGAAATTTCCATCTGAATTAATCAGAAGTAAGATATTTTGCGTTTTTATAGCTGGTGAAAAAAGACTCTTTCAGATTGGCATTGCAAAAAATAATGGAAAAACAAATTCCGAATTCAAACTCGACAATGATCCACAGATTACGATTGTTATAGTGGATTTATTTTCAAGAATGTGTCCAAACATTTTTATTTTCACCAAACAAAGAAAAGAAAATGAGATGATTAATTATTCTATAATAGAATTGTTCCAAGATATCTCTAACGCTGGGAAGAGCTTAAATTAACCCCGCCCCTTTTGTCTGCGTCATTATTGAACGAGTCAATCGGATGATTGTATAAGAATATTACCTCAGCTTTCAACAATGAACGAGGAACAAGCAATCAAATATTTTTCCTAATAAAAGGGATTGAATTAATTTTCAACAATGAAAAGTATTGTTCTAAATTATGCCAAAAAATATTTTTAAGAATTTATTAAAATTAGAGAAAAAATTGAAAAGCAACTCAATATATATCATTAAAAAGGTAATTTTTTGTACTCTTTGTTCTGCCAATGTGCATGAGATTTTGCATTACATCTTTCGTGTAAAAGTAAAACGAGGCGCAAGACACCAATATAAAGATCACTGCGCGCGCAAGACGCGAATATAAAGATTACTGCGCGCAGACACGAATATAAAGATAGCTTCGCATCCAAACGAAATGTTCTCACATCCCCAAACCATGTTTCTCTTGGCGACAAAGTGTTGGCGATCCAAAGTGGGGAGAAACGGCTGCGCACCCTAAACATTAGTTTAACCGATTCTTCGCTTTGTCAGATATAACGAATAAAGATATAACGAATTAGGGCTTAACGATATATATAACGAATTAGGGCTTAACGATATAACGAATTAGGGCTTGTTTAACCCTTGTGGTGCAAGGCACTCAAATTTTTGAAATATGATGAAAAACACCTCATGAATGGATTTAGTTTATTGTCTAGACATAGGTTGTCCCGTGTCCACTCAACCGGTTCAGTTGCCGTAATGGCATCAGGCATGGGGACACGGGACGGCCTTCTGTCTAGACATAGAATCGACAAAAATAAAATTAAAAAAATAATAATAAACTTTCTTCATTCCGGGGGGGTCTTCCCTATTTGGGGTCACCCCCTCATATGAGAACCCCTTAGATACAGGCACCTTGATACACTCAAAAAATATTGTCGAATCTTACAGAAAATCATAAATTAAAACTCCAAGAAAAATGGAGGAACATTTTCGAGTTAATTTGCTAAAATTGTAAACGTCCAGAACTGAAAAAAATTATTATCTCCGAGTTAGGGAATGTTCCCAAATTTTATCTCGAATAATTCCTATTACGAAACAAAATTTTATAAGGTTGCTATATACAATCTAAAAAGAGTACTCTCAGCTCTATCTTAAAACTATTATTTTCCATTTACAATTGAATTTAACGGTTAAGAAGCGAGTGAAATTAGGTGTGCCATCAGCTGGCACACTAAGGGTGAATTACGCATTTTTGTACTTCCAAACACGAATCCCGTTCACAGTCACCACCCCTCTGAACGACCAGTTTTTCTTGGAACGGCAGATGGAGGTTTCACTTTAGAGGAGTGTTTTTCTCCAGTTGCTGCGATTGGAGCAAAAGTGGGAAGGGTGATTTATACACATTTAAAAGTTGTCAAAAATATAGGGGTTATAATACAAATTTAAAAATTTAGTTCAGGGCCATATTTTTCATATGTTATGGCCTAGGGGATAGCTTTCAGGAGGTGTATGTAAAGAAGAAATAACAACCGAATATTTACTCATTTTTCTGAGTTATTTTCAAAAAGGCCATATAAAATAAGTTTTTTTAAATTTACATTCATCTCATTAAATTTATCGATCGACGCATTTTTTGTCTTCTGTGGACCTTATGGTCTCTTGCCTTTGCCCATATTTGCATTGAAAGAGATAAGATCTGTCCACTTCAATAACCCTTCAAACCCATTCACGGATAAAATAGGAATCGAAGAAGTTCGTATTTCAGACTATTTCAAGAAATGGAGTATTTTTGTAAGTGTTATTATTATGTTATTAGAAAATCACCCGTCATGGTTTGACAGGTGAAAATTGCCCCTTCATTCGAGAGATTTCCCTTGAAATTTGACGTGTTTAAATAGATATATATGCGAGAGAAATGTTTAACATTGATTGAAAAAAAATAAAACATGTTTTATGACAGGAAATACTTTTTCATTTACATATTATTTAAATATTTTTCTATTCAAAAAACCTCTTGGTAAACAACATTCCGTGTGAAGTATTTTTCGTTGTTTAATAATTCTCCTTGTACTTCAGATGTCTTTGTGTAAATGTTAACGTGATTGTGGTTCCTAGACCTTGAAAGTGCAACACAGAGCTGTCCATGTGAAAAGACAGGCTCATAGAGGTAAATTCCAACATGATCGAAAGTTTGCCCTTGCGATTTGTTGATAGTCATCGTGTAAGCTGGAATCAACGGGAACTGGCGGCGGTTGAGAACGAATAGTTGATTCACGTCACTGGTGGCTAATTTAATTCTTGGCAAGAACACAACATCGCCACGATTGCATTCAGATACAATTTGGCGTCAAAACTATATCACGCGCATGATATACGCTACTTTCTATTGGAAAACGGAAATTGATTTGAAATATAGGATTAATATAACTGAAAATTTCTCGGGAACTATTGATCATAGCGAGATAAATTTTATGTTAATCGATAGAAAATTTTATTTCACTATTTTAGAGCTATTAAATTTGAAATTAGAACGACAATTACTCTTTTAAATTTAAAATTACTGAAATTTAGGTTCTCTAACAATGGAATAATGCTGTTCAACGTCTCCCAGTGCTATGGCGCGAGTTTTATTGTTGGTGACGTCAGAGCGTTACGGGAGGATCTGGGCTATTATATTAGTAATAATGTGTTATTTTTATTCAGTAAACTTTACGATCAAGTACAAGTTTTTATGTTAAGTGCACAAATGTAAAAATGTCTAAATTGATATTGGTAAAATTGGTATTTCTCACAATGTTAAGGACATATTAGAGTTGTTGAAAAAAAGCATAGATAATCGACGTTCAGATCAAGTATGTATCATAATTCGAAAATAATCCATCAGATTATTCCTCAGTCAGGTATTATCGGATTATTGATCAGAAAGTCCTTATCAGTTTTAGTATTGTTATGTTTCCAAAACATAGAAGTCCAAGTCGTGGACTACAAACAGTCCAAAGTGAATCGTCGGCTTGATAATATAGAGCCGATTTTTCTAAAACAATTTTTTTAATTTTTTTCTTATCTTCAAGAAACAATTTAAGCATTAGCAAATGGACAAAAATTTTAAGAAGATAAGTTACAAAAACAAAATTATAAAAGGCGCTTGATGATGCTTTTGAATACTGAGTACTACTTATACTGAACTATATGTTTTATATGCTGTTTATAATTTATGATCAAGAACAAAAGTTTTCTATATATGATCGTGTGACGTCGTGAGACCTAGGGTAGCGTGAATCAACAGCTAGACTAGTATCACTCTAATGATTTTTATTTTAAAGTTACTCGAAGTATCTTGGTTATTATGGATAACACAATAAGCAATAAGTTATATACATAATATTATAGACGTGAGTAAAATTACAGGATGGTGTTGAGACAGCCTCTGCAGGTAGAAATGACAGTCACTCAGAACAAAGCTCTATATAAAATCTATCGACAGTTCAACAAGTCCTCATGAGCATCCTCTCATCTCGAATAAAAACTCGAACAGTTCAGATACGAGAGCTATGCTCTCCTGAAAAAGTTAAACAGAAGCCTACAGCTTCTTAACGAGGCTTCTTTCAGCTACACAACTGTCCGCACGGGACCCAGTTACTTCTAAAACCGATCCGATGATCCAGCACTCGAATAACGATGTTATGATCGGAATCCGATCAAAGGTGATCGCCGATCGAAAAAAAAAACAACTTTTTCTTTTTTTTCTTTTCTTCCCCGCTGCCGCTTAAATCCTTCTTTTTCCAGGAACAAGGTCCGCCCAACTCGTGAAGGTTGACTACGAATTTGATGACGTCCGCCAGTTAGGTCTTCCTTCCACCAAGCGATTGATTTATGTCCAGTAACAATCTTGGCTATTAGCGGTCTGGTCTATGGTAGTCTCGTCTCAGTTCAACTGAGAACGGACATCCATCACTCCTTCTTTATGAGGAGTTCCGAAAAGGCTTTGTGTGCCAAGTGTCACTACATATGGAGTGAAAGAAAGCTCTTTGCGCGAATACTCCTTTGTTCCTTTCCGACAGTCCAGGTGGCTACTTTGGCGAGGCCGATTTTAACAGCTGTTCTAGAATCTTCACAATCTCTATTTGTTTTCTTCAAAGTTGTAAGTTGAATACTTTTCTCTTTGAGTAATATTTTGTTTTTATGGCGGCATTTTAATGCTCGATGGCTAATGATTTTATTCTTTAAATAAATGGTATTGCCGTTCTTGTTCTTATTTTTTTAAAAATTATAGTTAATCCTTGCTTTGTCTTTCTCTTCTCTTGGGATCTTTTGGGTTACAAGAGGCTTTCTTTGACGAAAGTCAAGCTTCTTACAGAAAAAGCCCCCATTTGTTTGAACCCATGTCCAGCAGGTAACCCTTGATAACGTCTGCTTGGATGGATTCTTTTATTCTTGTTCTACAGTTTTTTCAAAATAAATTTCTTTGTTTTTCTGCTCATATAAAATGTTGTGTCTGCATTTGTTTCTCGTTTGCAGCGGCATCTTACGCGCTACTGAAACATTGTAATTTATTTTGTTCACTTTTTAATTTCAAATTTTTATTTGATTTCACACTTTATATATTCTCTGATACACGATATTTCAGAAGCATAGCATGATAAATCATGAAAGTCTGAAGTAATACTTGAAGATATCTGAGAAGAGGAACTGCTTTCGAATAAAAGATATTAAAACAAAAAAGAATTTTCTTTTTTCGACAAAAAACAGCATGTGTTCATAAAAAGTTTACAGTTGATCAGTTTATTTATATTTTAAGCCGTACGACATCATAGAATCAATTTTATAAAATCAACGGAAAAGTATCAGACAAAATATTTAAACATTTTTAGGACTGTAAATATATTTAAGCTTCTATGAATATAAAATTTGAATTCAAAACGTTCAAACAGCAATTCTTTCAAATAATCAGACTTTTTTAAAACCATGATCACTTTTAATATCAATTCCAGACACTTATAAAAATCCCGTTATTAAATACTTTTAAATGTGGTTTAAAATATAAGGAAGGATATTTCGTTATCAGAGAAAAATATTTTCTTTTTCGCATCAATATAGCACCAGACATTTACAAGATGCCTTCAAATTTTCATAAATTCAGAAAAAATTATATTTTCAACTGTATTGCTATCTAAAAATCTTACTTCCCTGCATTTTATTTTAACCCTCTGAGTGTTTCACACGTATTTCTACGTTGACCTTGGACAACCCCAAAATCGTTAAACACGCATTTCAACGTGTGGTCGAAAACACCCCGAAATCGGTTTGCACTGAATTTTACGTTCATTGTGAACTGTCTCTAAAGTGTAACAAACGTACTTTTCCGAATTTCTTACCCCCCTTTCTTGGTTTGACATCTTGATTGATTATCCGGGGAGAGCACAGGTCAACACAATGAAGACTGATAAGGATGTACTTAC
>BGPR01000658.1:418792-456271 GCA_013235015.1 Araneus ventricosus | reverse complement strand
TAATTGCAATAACCGCCATCCCTAATGTGCATTTCGTCGCTTAACAAACACCACCACTTATCTGAATTTTTGAAATTTTAAAGAGGAAGAAAATACTCAATTTTTCGCATTCAATAATTGAGATTTCTGAATATTTATTCACATCTGTTTGGAACATATGGTCTCATGTTTATATCATATGTTTAAAAAATTCAGAAATATGAGTTATTGGCTGCGAAAAATTGAGTATTTTCTACCTCTGTGAAATTTCAAAAACTGAGATAGGTGGTGTTTGTTGTTAAGCGACGATATACAAATTTATACTTACAGATCTAACAAAATTTTAATTTTTAAAATTTAAACGTTGCTAATTAAAAAGTACTAGAGAGATTATTGAATGTAAAAAATATAACGGCTCGAAGAAAGTAAAAAAAAAACTTACACAATATATGGAAGAAAGTTACAGATAACTTTCAAAAAAGGAGGGAGAGGGAAAAAGAGGGAAAAAAGAGGGACGAGGGAAAGAGAGGGAAAAAAGAGGGAAGAGGGAAAAAGAGGGAGGGAGAGCAAAAAGAGGGATTTGACACTAATTTAAACAGTAGGAAAATGGCACAAGACAATTGAAACAGAGAAACAGAAGAAACCTAGCAAAAATGAAACTATAGAAAACACAATCAAAACCGATTTATAACACCAAAAAATGGGCAAAAGATCTTGCACAAAAAATAAAAAAATGTCATTGGAAAAAAACATAGAGATTTATTGAAAAAGGAAATAGGTGAAAGGTATGAAGAGTTTAATATTTTTCAACCACGTTTGATTAAATAACTTCCAATATTTTAAATTTTCATTACATTTCTCTGTAAAATCAAATAAATTTCAGCTGCTTTGCAAGAAATTTGCTGTTTCGCTGTCTAAAATAACTTATAACACGAAAATCGTTTCTAAATAGCAAGATAAAAGTGTTATTTTTTAATATTCAATAATTACAATTTTTTTTCAGTCAAACCTCATTTCAGAACAAAAGATCGACATGGTTTTTTCTGCGCAGCTTAAACTAAAATCTCACTGTGCAGCTTTAAATCAAAATTAGATATGAAGATATTGAAAATATGAAGAATGGGATACATCTCTGTTCATGAAATACGAGGAGATGAAATTTATAGTTCGATGAAGTGTGACATTATCCATTTTACTGTCTGTTGACTTTGATATGAAACTGTCTATTCGCACATTTTTCTATTTTTGAGTGGGATTAAGTATCGCTCTTAAGTAACAGAATATCCACAACTTGAAATACAATGTCTAAATTGTCCGAGCTTCTGAGAAAGAAGAGATTGAAAGGACTGGAATATATTTTACACAATGTAGAAATGGGAAAGATTTTTCGAATTAAACAGATTTCTTGAATCACAGATGAATGAACCCATGCGGGTTTTTTAATATATATAAATTAGATTAATTATTGATGGAATAATTCACGTTAGAATATATTTTCTTAAGCTCAATATGTATTTTAAAATAAAAAACGATATATTTTCTAAACATAATACATTTTTCACTGCTCACTTAGCTTCAGTTTTTCCAAGTATATTAAGGCTACACGTTCGTATTTTAAATGCTACAGATGTTTTATCTAATTAAAAATCAATTGGTAATCACTTCTTCCATTGCAGCTGCTATAATTCTTAAAATCGTTCTTTTCAAGGGAAGAAAAAAGTTTACTTCATTTTTATCAGAGTTGGTTCTTATCTATTTTATGGCAGTCTTTCAAAATGAGTTCGATGAGGGAAAATCTGATAGTCAATACACTATGATTACGTTAAAATTCCACATCTCTTTACTAAATATTTATAACCTCTGTAGAGTGCATAACCATGTGTTTAGGTTAGATAACATAAAAAAACTTACAAAATCACTGAAATGACTCATTCATTTATCAAAGCTTCAGTGAAGGAAGAATATAGTTCAATTTAAGACAGACAGTTATCGTTTGGCTTATTTTAGTCATAAATTACGATAAAAAAGTAAATTTCCCCGTACTTTTTTGAAGCTTTTCTAAAGCATCACTATATATTTCAACGAAGTTATTAATGAATAATCATAATTAATACAATTATAAAAATTTATCATATTCTATTATACAGGAGAAATTTATTATAATCATCTATAAGAAAATCAAATTATTCTGAAGACTTTTTTCTGAGAATGTAATGACGAACATTTTATCGAGATTCGATGATTAAAAATTAATATTGCTTCTTTATGAATCATCTAGATCTTTCAAAAAAATTATTTTCACAGAAGATTCAAAACAATCTTCAATTTTTCAAATTACCCAAGAGTATTTTTGAAAGAAAAGTGTTTTACTTATTATACTTTTATAGCATTTTTTAAAAACTAAATGTTGTTTCGTTAATGTGGTAAGTTTTCATGATTTTCCTGTTAAAAATTATTTCTTCAGTAGTTTTTACTTTCTCGTATACGAAATTTTCAGAGAAATTTTGATTAACCTCTACATTATAGATAATCCTGAGTGCGAAATATATAATTTTTGGAGTTACATCTATCGGTTGGTCAGTACGGAAATGCAATAATTTAAAAAGGAAATGAGTTTCAGAAATTTATGTGGCATTCCGTTTTAACACCAAAATTTATAGATTTCAAACAAAAGCGCCAAAGAGAAGTGTCTCTGTCTGTACACCCGCTCACATACGAGAACAATAACTGAAACACGCAACAAGCTAGATGAAAGAATTTTGGCACATGGTTTCATTACTAAAATTGTAGATCTGTGTCACATGTTGGAACAAACCCATGAATGTTTTGTCCGTCTGTTGGCCTATCTATTTGTGTGTATTCGAACACGTTCGGAGCACCTTTTTTTAAAATTGTGAAATAGAAACACCAAAATATATTTTTTAGATTATAATTTAATAAATATTAATATTAGAGTATGATTTTTGAGTATAAATTATTAAAAATTTACAAAAATCTTAAATTTCTGCAGCTTTTTAGAGGAAATTCCCAAAAACTTCAAACATGCTACAGGTCAAACCTTTGTAATAATTCAAATAAAACTAACACTAAAATAAATTACATACTATGGACTAGTCCTTGTACTAGAATCTTAACATTCTTTGGATAAATAAAAATTTTAGAGCTAATCGAACAATCATTATAAGATTTTCAGCATATTTTCTATGTCATTTTTAACATAAAAGACCATAATTAAAGAAATATTGTTACAATATACATTATTCTAGTACATTCCCTAGAGAAACATTTGAAGAAAGTATTCACAAAATTTCAGAACAATCGAATGATAATATCTTGAGTTATCATGTTTGAAGTTTGAAAAATATGCATAAAATCTAATTTTGAAAAAAAAAATCAAATTTATTTTTTCTACGCGCTCAAATTAACTATCTAAACTTTAAAAACATTTCCTAAAAATATACTGACATCATACTAACTTGAAAAATGCAGTTTAAAAGAATTTTTGACAGGTTTCTGTCCCATTAAATGACAACTTTCGGTTAATTAAACGCCCACTTCCGGTTTTCGGTTTGTTATAAAACAATTAATATCTCATCTTCTAATTAACGTACCGACAAAAGTAAATATGCTTTAGAAAGGTAAATGAATGAACTATCGAAAATATCAAAAATTAAAAAATTGGAATTTTGGTCGAAAATCGACTTTTCAACGTGTTCGGATGTGGTAAGTTTTCTTTCTAAGTTTTCATGATTTTCCTATTAAAAATTATTTCTTCAGTAGTTTTTACTTTCTCGTATACGAAATTTCCAGAGAAATTTTGATTAATCTCTACATTATAGATAATCCTGAGTGCGAAAAAAATAATTTTTGGAGTTACATCTATCGGTTGGTCAGTACGGAAATGCAATAATTTAAAAAGGAAATGAGTTTCAGAAATTTATGTGGCATTTCGTTTTAACACCAAAATTTATAGATTTCAATCAGATTTCAAACAAAAGCGCCAAAGAGAAGTGTCTCTGTCTGTACACCCGCTCACATACGAGAACAATAGCTGAAACACGCAACAAGCTAGATGAAAGAAATTCGGCACATGGTTTCATAACTAAAATTGTAGATCTGTGTCACATGTTGGAACAAACCCATGAATGGTTTGACCGTCTGTTGGCATATCTATTTGTGTGTATTGAAGTCAATAGCTGAAAAATTCAAAAAAGCAAGAGGATGAATTTCTGTCCATGATCTTAACACTACAATAGTATTGTAGGTCGAAAATGAATACTGGACTCTTTTCGATAAACACCGAAGCTAAACACAAATTGCCTTATATTGTGAAAGTATACCAAAAAGTGAAGGAAAGGACAGTCCTACTATGTTTTTTTAATGGAAATATAAAAACTGTTTTTAGGATTCTTGACTTCCAAATATATTATTCAGAATAATAGAAGATAATGCGGTGTTAAGAAAAACGATATAAGATAATACCATTTTCCTCTGAATGAGTTTTTTGCCACAGTCTGCTGTAAAAGCTTACTTTTTCCCTAACAATGTAAGGGAACGGCGGGTAGTATGGGGCTCTTAAGGAAAATTAAATATAAAATTTATATTATTTTTTTGATTGAGATATAACTGATCAAAACCTTCCTTTGAACAACACTTTTCTTCATGTTGATTATATTAAATAAATTATCTGAGCTATGCAAATAACATATGAGAACTAATTTTTAAGGAGACACTTTGCAAAGATTTAAATATCTCGGGTAGCATGGGCCAAACTAAAGAACACAAGGTTTAAAATAAAAACAAATAGTTTTTTGGTTAGAAATGGATATAATTTGATTCTGTAGCCAAATTACATTTCCTACAAGTTTTTGCATTTTCATCGTAATCATATTAGGTGTTTAATATTAATTAGTTATTTAATTGATTTTTCTTCTTTGTAATGTACTTTTAGGCACATCGTAATGTTCGGATGCAGCAATTTCAGACATTTTATTTTCCAAAAGCACTTGATATTGCAATTAGTTTAGTTTAATTATAATAACGTCCCATTCGAATCAATACGAGGCCTATTTTGGGACGTATCTCGTAATTTTGAACCCCGGTCGTATGACGAAGACGACGCCTGAGCTTGCATTCCTCTCTCCAAGCTCCCGGACCACACCAACTAGATGTCGTTTGACCGCTACGCGTGATTTAGCGCGCAACGGCCCCGTACGGTGGAATCGGGTTTCGAACCTGGAATTCTCCAATCCAGAAGCCAAGACCAAGCCCATCTTGCAGTTGCGAGCTTCATGACACCCGCAGACCAGTGTCCTCGACATTCGGCTTCAGGTTTTCTCTTAAACCTAGGCGTTTTTTGCAAAGTTAAAGAGTATGTTTTATTCTTCTCATGGCGCATACCACACGATTTTGGCATGGACCATACTACTCGACCGACATTGAAAAGAAAAACATAATGCTAAAGTTGTGTTAAAGGAAGCAAGATGAAACTTTCACGGCATAATCTAAATAAAGTAAGCTAAATAATAAGACTAGTTTCGTAATTTTATTTTTGCTTCTAGAAGTGAAAGGAGTCGACAAAAATTATACGAAGCAAACACTTAGATTCACAAACAAAGAAAATTTATTGAAGAACGGCATAAAGCAGTTACGTCAACCAGTTATCTGCACATGGCAGACTGATGCTATGGTTTACTGTAGGCAAATTAATGGGCTGATATCTACCGGCAGGCCGTAGAAACACTAGGTGACCCATACTACCCGCCGTTCTCCTACATAAATCCAGTGCAATTCTGTTCCAATAATACATGTGAGAGTGATATTCCCAATGAAGTACATTTTGAATTTCCCCACTTAACATAGCCGGGAAGGAAAATGCCTGTCTTTCTTTCACATCAACAACAATGAAATCTTTAAGAATTTTATCAGGAATTTTGCTTGACCATTCATCATTCAACGTGGTTCCAATTCCTTCAATTACGTTTCAATAGAAATGGATAACGAGATCTGATACACTGGTTTCCAAAAAGTTATGGAAAAATCAGAAAATGTGATACGTTGGAACAAATAGTGCTTCACAAATAAGGCACAAGAGAAAAACATAACACCACAGCATACCCCCGAACTCGGCGCCTAAACGGCACCCTGTCGGTTGGATGAGTATGTGTGAAACTTTATTGAAAAAGCAAAAAAAAAAAAAAATTACAACATTAGGATATAAATACACTTGAAAGGGAACATAATTACATGAACAAAGAAGAATTAAAAACACAGTGAGGATTACAATCCGAGTATTATAATAGAAATTTACAAGGGGAGTTATCAAATTTGAGTGCAGTGAAAGGGTTGAATGTTTCATTTAGTTACATTTTTTCATACAGTTGGAGCTTCATGATTCGGGGCTGTTAGTGTTGTTCGATGCGACGAAGAAGAAGAATTGAATAATGTAACACAACCGGTTATATGATGAAAATTGTCGCGACCATCCTAAAAATCGTGGGACTGGTTTTTGTTCTCTCTTGATATTTATACTGAGGGATAGCTGGAATTGTTACTCAAGGGTTGGCGGTGATGTGAAGGGTGAATTTTTCGAATGAATTACGGAAGAATTGGTGGTGGCTGGTTGATGTTTTTAAGTTAGTGTGCTCTGCTGCTCAACTGGGAATTCTTCGGACTTTTGGTTCTTGGAGGTGAATCTTTGGGAGTATCTATTTCTAGGCAGGAGTATGTGACGGTGTTGTATTTTGACTTTTAATTAGGTCTTCGTTAGTCGCCAAGAATGTGATTAAGTTATCTATATTTCGTCTTGAGAGTTTTCTGGATAGGGCGCTCTTCCACCAATGGACTATGAATTGTGGGCTTGGTTCCTTGTGGTGATAAGATAAAGTGAGTGGACATCTCGTTGCATAGTGAAGGGGATTTCCTATTTCCCCACATCCGCAGTAGTCTGTAGAGTGGAGACCGAATCTCTTGAGGTAACTGGGGAAGGGCCCATGGCCAGTGGCGAATTGGATGCATTCTCTGGACCAGTGCAGCTGTTTGTTAGATATTTTCGGTATAATGCTGTAGACCGATCTGCCCGTCTCACCATTGTCCCACTCAGCTTGCCAACGCGAAAGTGAGAGCTGTAGAAGTTGTTTCTTTAGGAAACTTTTTGGGAATGGAAGGCTGGCTGGAATTCCATCCGTGGTTGCCTCCTTCGCAAGGGTATCTGCTATTTCATTGCCTTTTATGCCTGTGTGTGCTTTAACCCAGCCGAGCCTGATTCTGGCATTTTCCAGAAGGGTCATTTGTGCCTCTTGAGTGATTTTGCTCTTTACATTAAAGGATTTAAGAGCTTGGAGGCTAGACTCGCTGTCGCTCCAGATGTTGACATCTTCGTTTGCAGTGTTGGCCCACTCGATGGCTGCTTTGAGGGCTAGCATTTCTGCTTGGAACACAGTGTTGGCTGGGCTCAGCTTGGCCTTCCAGGTTTTAGTGATAGCTTCATTTGCAATGACACAGAAAGCGCTGCCCGTTTGATCGTTTATCTTTGAGCCATCTGTGTACACTTCAGTTGGCGTTCTATTGGAAGGAACTTGTCTCCCATGTGTGATTCTATCTTCCAGGCTAAAAAGTGCTGGGTGTATTGTTGATGGTGGTGATGGCTGCTCGTAGCTTTCATGGTCAAAATGGGTACCTTCGTAATCGCAATTTCTACCCAGGCGGCCTACCCTTATCAGTGTTGATTGCATTTTGGCTTTAATGTGAAGAGGCATCAGACCTTCGATGACCTGGAGAGCCGCCGTTGGGGTGGTGTTGTACGCCCCTGTGATATTGAGCAGAAACTTTCTTTGGATAGAACACAGGAGTCTCTGTTGTCTAGCAGTGATGTTGTGGGCCCATGCTGCTGAGGCATAGAGAATGACCTTTTCCACCACCGTAAGATACAGCTGTCTTCTGATGTTTTTACTGAGTCCCCAGCTTGTACCGGCTACATTCTTGAGCCCTTGGTGAAGGATTAAAGACTTGTTCTTTATTGCTGATAGGTGAGCCGCGAAGTTAAGCTTATCGTCAATTAATACTCCCAAATATTTTATTACTGATGCTCTTTTTATGTTGTTTTGTCCCCATTTAATTCCTGAGTACCATATTGGTCCTGATCTATTTTTGTTTATATGGAGATAATAAGTTTTGTCCAGTGAAATTTCAAGTTTGTGCTTGTCGGTCCATGTCTTGAAGGTTTGTAATGCTTTATTGGCAAGATTTTTGACTTCCTGTTTTGACCCGGCATTGACCAAAAAGACGAAATCATCTGCAAATGCCTGCAGGTGCACCCCTTGAGGCCAGTCTTGCTGGAGCACTTCGTCGGCCACCAGGTTCCAGAATGCAGGTCCTGTGCAGGAGCCTTGGGGGCAACCTTGTTGCTGATTCCATGTTGCTGGGCCTTGTGAGGTGTTTATTGCAACTTTCCTGTTGGAAAGAATATCTATAAGGGTCTCGAGGGTGTTGCTATGGTACTTCAGGTTGTCGAGGCTGTTTTTAATCGAGGTGTATTGCAAGTGGTCAAATGCCCCTTTGATGTCCAAGGATATCATCAGGGCATGTTGGTTGCTGTTCTTCGCTGAATTTATCTTATCGAGGAGGTCAAGAATTGCTTCTTCAGTAGATCTATTGGTTCTGAAGCCGTACTGGTTTGGATGTTGAAGGTTATTTCTTCTGAGGTGGTGGTTGAGTCTTTCCAAAAGCAATTTCTCCAGTATTTTGCCCAAAGTTGGAAGGAGAGAAACTGGGCGGTAGGATTTAATGTCCGATTTGTTTTTCCCTTTTTTTAAGAAAAGGACTATAACTCCAGTTTTCAGTGGGTTAGGGAAGCATTGGAGTGACAGACATTTGTTGTAAAATGTGATGAGAATATCTGGGTTGGTTCTGAAGATGGTTTTGAGTACAATGAAGTCTATTCCGTCATAACCAGGTGCTTTTTTAATTGGAACTTTTTGCATGATGCGGGCTATTTCGTTTTTGGTAAAGGCTTCTTCTCTGGCTGTTTGGTTCTGAGGCTGGCGTTGGAAGGGGGTAGGGATTTGTGGGTAGAGCTCTTGAAGAATTCTGTTTGCGAAGGACAGGGAGTCACCTTCTTCCGGCTGGTCCATAATCTTGAAAAGGTCTGATGGGGGAAGATTGTCTTTGACTATGGCTTTATATGGGATTCCGTATGGATTTTTCGTCTGCGTGCAGAAATTTTTCAGGGATGTTCGTTTAGCTCTGAGAGACAGTTTCTTGTAGAGAGCTTGCTTTCGGCTGAAGAGGAGTTGATATCTCGTTTGTTCCATGCCTGTGGTGTTATTGGCCCTCTTTTGAACCGCTCGCATCTCTTTCTTTTTAATGTCTAGCTCTTGTGTCCACCAGGTGACCTTCGTAGATTGTTTGACTTTTTTCAGTTTGTAGGCTTTCTGGCAGCAGCGAAAGATCGCTCTTTGAAGGAGGCTGGTTGTCTCATCCAGCTGCTCCCTTGTGTTGCAATCATGTAATTGTTGTTGGATTTGGGGAATTTCTTTCTTGAAGTGCATCGAGAATTTTCGGTGGCCTCCGTATGCGGTTTTGAATCTGGTGTACGTGTGGTTTTGTACACTGATTCCCAATTGAGTATGGATATATTTATGGTCACTCGAACTAAGTTCATCCCTGACTTTCCAAGATGCAGTTCTAGCCAGTTGGACTCCTTTGACCAGTGTTAGGTCGGGCCATCCCTTTGCATTCCGACGCTGGAAGGTTGGCTCTGAGTTTTTCTCATTTAACAAGTGCAGGTTGAGGCCAGAGATGAGGTCTTCCATAATGTTTCCTCTGGGGCTATTGTTCGCATAACCCCACAGTGTGCTTGGAGCATTCATGTCTGCCCCGATAAGTGCTTGCTCTGGACCAATTTTTGTTAGCTTTTTTTTATGTCTTCAAAAAGCGGAAAATGAGAATATACCAAAAGCATAGTATCCAAATTCGTATGATCAGCTTCAGACGGAGTGTGATCACCTCTAACATCTGTTCAAGCGCGACAGTTACGTTCCGTGGTGAAAATGATGGTATTTATTAATTCAGTTTGCAAGATGCCCTTTGCTGTGGCAAACACTTCGAAGATACTGAAGGGTTGCAGGGGCAGGTTAAGTGTAGAAAGAAGTCTCCCTAGAGCTTTGCAGCACTTGTAGTTCTAGGTCTTCCTCGGTTTTACATTTTAGTTGCTGAATCTATTCTTAGAAATGCAGTCCATGGTCTTTGAATTACAGAAAGGTTCACCATCTTTCTACGCAGGATTGACCCTGGCCTGCTTCTATTCGCCCGATGACTCCTCGTCGTACTTTTGATAAATGTTGTTGGGTACTTACATCTACAAAATGGCTATCCTAAAATTTCAGTTCTTACTTCCTACTTGCAGAAACTGCAGATCTTTTTAAAACCTGTTTTCGGCCACGTATCCAATGTCATTAAATGACAGCAGCTGCACTAATTTGAATATCATATTCTGAAGCAGCATTACTTCTTACGGATACTGCCGGATTTTTATGAACATTAACTTGTCAGAGTCACTCACCTTAACTTCTAAACCAGTGTATAACCAAACCAAAACGTTTGATTCACCTCCAAAATATGAATTCTTCAACCTTTTGCATGTTAGTACAGCAAACTTTAAATTTTGCCCTACAAGTTAATTAAAGTGCAAAAGTGAATATGTACTTATGGTCTGCTGAGTTAAACTTTACGCATTTTTATGAATCATTTATATTATCTTCAATGCTAGTTGCTGAATTTAATTCCTAAATTTAAATTGGTGAGCAATGTTTATTTAGAGCACACAGTATGTAAAATAGAAAGTTGAGTGTTCAGCTTCCGTCAGTGAAAAAATATTCAGTTTTTATTTATTTTTCCGGCCTCGATAAATGGAAATCTACCAAATATTTTACTCCAAACTTTTTTTATTTATTAATTTTTTTTAAATTTTATTTACCATTTTTAATATTTCCCAAACCTGCTTTATAAATTTATTGGGAAACAAATTCAAAAGCTATATTTCTGTTTGTGCGTTTCTTCCAAACATCATAAGCAAATGCATTGTTGAAGAAAAATCAATTGAAATAATTGGTTCTAATCATGAAAGCAGTTTCTCTTAGAGGTGCATAAAGAGGATACTTGCAATATCGATTGGATTAAAATAAAACCATATAGTTCGACGAACGAATTTTAATTAGTTGTGGTTTTCTTTCTTGGCTAATCATTTAATCTTCTCTAAGCATGCTTTAGTTCAATTCAAATTAAACGTCAACAAAGCCTTCGGAAAACTGAATAGCTTTCATTTGTTGTTCGTAATTTATTTTATAAATCGTTTGAAAAAAGGCGCAACTTCTGAGTTTGTTTTAATTCTTATTAAACAACAACTATATATATATATATATATATAGTTATAACAACTATATATATATATATATATATATATATATATATTGTTAAACCTTTTATTTAACTTGATTTGTTTCATGTTGGTAAAGATGGATTTTTCTGATTGAAACTTTACTTACTTCCTGATGTGCTAGAGTTTTGAAATTTTGTACACTTGTGTGACTAAATGGCTATACACCATTTTAATATTTTCAGAAATTAATTATCCCTTAATTGGTTAATTTCATTACATTCCAAACCATTTGTTAGTGAATTTGAGAAAAATGAATTGCAAAAGGCCGCAACTACCATGATAATGAATTATAAATTAAAGACTAAAAATAGAAAATAATCAAATAAAAAATCCATCTTTTATCTATATATATAAAAGGCAATGTTCGTATGTATCTGTCTTATGAACTATAAAACTACTGGACCGATTTACGCGCGGTTTTTTGAAAAATGATCCACGTTGTCCGGGGAAGGTTTAAAGCTATTCAAATCGTCGATCTGACCATTAGAAAGAAAGTTACAGGCCTAATAATATTTTAATGTTTGGCTACCGTTGGCGATGGTTGAGAAACCGATTGGCGAAACTTGTTCCTAACGCGGGCGCAGGATTGCTTTTTGTAAATATGGTTGCTTCTCGGCGTCGCGTCGACCTCGGGAGCAGAGGCAGGGTTACCATATTGGCCTTTTTTTGGCTTTATTTTTACTTATGATTTTTAGAATAATTTTACGTTTTTTTAAAAATAAACTATTGATATGACACTTTTCAAATTGCCCACAATGAGCTCTCAAACGAAGTAGTTTCAAAAGTTAAATTGCCACCATTGAAGGCACCACTTGATCCATTGTTCTCATTGGTCGCTGGTACTACAACACAATCGAAGTATTTTTTGAATAACATACGAAATCATAACACAGGCTTTCAACTGACTTCGTTTGGTGCAACGAATATAATAACTGAGAATTATATGCCAACATTCAAGATTCCAGGACAAAAATATAATACAGCAGACTCTTTGTTACCATTTACGGATGATAGCCTTAAATTTTTGAAAATATATTTCATTAGAAATTCAAGTGATCAAGTAAATCGATACACACACATCAAAATTCATTTAATCTATATATATATATATCCTCAAATCTAGCAATAGCAAAGCATTACCGGGTTCAAAACATATTTAATATTCCATCTCTTAGGTATTGAAAATATAGTATTCAATGGTATTTTTATGAAATACCGCTTACGAGATTTTATATTAAAGAAAATCTTTCCTTCATTTTTAAATCAGCTGGAACAAAGGAATTATTTTCTCTTAAGCATACAATTCTTGTAATCAGTGAAAAACAATGCTCTTTATAACTTACTGGCAGCTCTAATGAATATTTATACACGATCATAAACAGTTTTTAATGCTCCATTGGTCGAAATTTTTCATGTTTCGAGAAATTTAATTTTTAATTTTTTATGACTTTGAAATATTTTTTTAGTTCTTGGAAAAATTCATTCTCATATTTTAACGAACAGAATTATTTTCATTTTTTATTTCTAAATATTATACTGTTTCTTAAATAAAGTTAAATTTTAGGCAACAAAAATATATTTTCTATAAGAATGAAACTCTAATCAATAATTGCTCATATTTATGTAACATTTTTGACAGGCGATGGAAGAGCCTTTGTACGCCACTGTAAAGCGCACTCCTCGTCCACCGAGATCTGATTTTCATGTTTATCATTATCCTGGTAAGTACAATATGTAATTAAGCTTCAACATTTTACTTTATAAATTAGGTTTATTTTCCCTTTTTAGGGCGGGGATTTCCTTCAGAAAGCACATTTCAAAAGCTTTTTTCTTAGCCAAGTGGTAGTCTATAAATGATTTATTCTAAAAATACTTTTTATGTCTAATGAAGGCAACAGATGGCAGCACGAGCTCTAATATCTTTTTCTTATGTATTTATACAGCAACTAACATCGTTCTTATGAAGAAAAATAAATTGTTTGTGGCTCTGAAGGGGTAATACAAATGCCTAAACTTATCATTGCTGTTCTTATTTAATTATATCATTGAGATTTTAAACACAGTTAAATAAAAACAGCAATAATAAGTTTATTGGCCATTTTCCTATGCTCAAACGTACGCGATAAAGGTCTGTAAAGTTCCTAACTTCTTTAAACATATATAATTTTATCAATACGTGACAAATGCACGTATATCGAAAAGTCACACAGTTTACAGGAAAAGTGGAAAGGGGCTAATGAGTTTGAATGCGTGAAAACTGTGAAATGTGGATTGGTTTTCATACAGGAAAATATTATAAAATCCCTTTGCTTACTTAAGACTTCAAATCTTTTATTACGATATCAATCTAATGTCCTTGCACAATTAATTTCAGCTTCAAAAGTGGAACGCAATTTCATCATAAAAATATCATTCTTTGATGAAAATGGTAAAATAAAATGTTAATTCTTCTAATCTTCTTCCTGTCCTTCTCAATCGGTAACGATATTATCTTCAATGTGATTTACAAATAATAATTAGTGTTCATCACTGATATGAGTTCGAAAACTTCTGTACTAGCCATCTATTTAATAGAAAAATTCTAATCGATTATTTTAACACAATTTTTTTTCAAACTTCAAAACACTCTGCCATTTTCTGTCCAATTTATTGTATCTGAATGATGAAAATATATTTACATTATTAAAATATCAAATGAAGTGATTTTTAATATATATTTACAATAGTATTGCTTAAATTTGTAAGTATGATAATGATGTTAGTTTTATAATATCCTGGTATTGCAATCAATGAGCATTATAGTATTAGCAACTTAATTACATCTTGATGCTACCATTTCCTTGGATATTGTTTATCCACGTTACTTTTCGCATTTGGTGTTAGTGTTTGAGAGTATAGTAACACACTAGCAATCACAAACACATAGATTAATAGAAAATTATCGTTTTCAAGATGGAAGGGTTTATAAAAGAGAAAATGAATGCTCTTTATTTGTAGTTTAGAAAACGTTTCTCGCCTTTATTATTTTTTCAGAGTTATCAACTTCAGCAGCCAGCCACTTGGATTAGCTAAACAAAAGAGAAAAATCTTAATTTAAATTTCCATATACTTAAATTTTGTATTGCACATTCGTCAACAAAAAAATGGGACACCTCTGCAAATCTGGTATTTATTATCAGGTCTTCAAAAAACTAGTGTTAGTGTTAATGGCTCAAGGGGACAGGTTTATTCAGATAAAAAAAAATGATTAACCGAGTTGAGCTATCTCGGAACTTTCCCATTACGCCTATCAATCGTTTTCGCTGAATCGACTCCCCGTCATGAAATTAACCTCCCCATAAAGTTTTATACAGTTGTGATGATAATTTCGAGAGTTATAGGGTTTTGGCGTTTCCCATGTTAAATGAATTTTAGGAACTTTTGACGATATCTCGGAAAGTATTATATATTTCTGAAAACTTTTTTCACTCACTAAAATAACATTATTTTTTACGTAAAGTTATGAAAAAAATCCCTTAATGAAAAATTAATATTTTTTTAATTTTTTAAACATGACTGTGAAAAAAAGTGAATTGTAACATGGTAAAATTTTAACGTGAGAACAAAGCTGAGACGTTATAACTCCAGTATCTGAAACATCAAGTGCATATCTATAATAGTTTCCGAAATATTTACAAAAAAGTGAAAATTCCCGCTGTTGTCAGACAACGCTATTTTTTCAGTGACAGTATATAATATTTATTTGCATTTATCGTTCTACTTTTCATAAAAATTTTTGGGGAGTCTAATTTCAAGACGGGGAGACGATTCAGCGAAAAAAATTGATAGGCGTAATGGGAAAATTCCGAGATAGCTGCTAATTAACTAAGTTAATTAACTCGATTAATCAGTTTTTGATCTGAATAAACCTGTCCTCATGAGCCATTAACATCGACACTAGTTTTGTGAAGATCCGATAATAAATACCAGAGTTACAGAGGTGTCCCATTTTTTTTTTTGTTGAAGACTGTACGTGTGAAGTTACAATAATGATGTTAAGCTAAAATATTACCATTGATCATATCAAGGAAATATTCTTACACAAATATCCATTCAAATAAACACAGTGCAATGGAAGCCGTCCCCACATCTTCTAAACGAAACAATCAAGAAATATCAATTGCTTTCATTTTCTAGTAGGCCATCCTTGAATGTCACTCTCCCAGGGACAAAAAGTTTTCTTCTAAAATAAAATAATGCCTTCAAATAAATTTATGGTTTGAAACTTCAAGAATTAATTAAAAATGAACTTATAAAACTACAGTTCAATATTCTACAGTGCAAGAAAGATTCAAAATTAAATCAATTATCTGTAGAAACGCATTTCCCTAAAACTTTGATTTTAATTTCAATCACCCCATTTATTATTTAATTTTTATTTCATTCTAAATATTTTTGTTAGTATCTGAAATCTGACTTCTTCAAATGTATTGTCAATATTCATCTGCATGATAACTTAACTGTAAATGAGTGCGAAATAAAAATAAAACATTTTAATAAACTATCTACAAGTCATTATTTCATCAATATTTCCAAACCTCAAAACTGTTATATGTTAATGGATATTTATAAATATTGACAGCCAGGATAGTTTAATTGAATTTTTATGTATTAATAATTAACTTTTTATTCATGATCAATGATTGTAAATGTTTAATTCATAGGTGAAATGCCAGAATTTTTCATCCAAGGTAAGTCAACATTTCTTCTCTAACTTCTGCTGAATTGAAATTGGTTGATTCAATTTATACTAAATTGATTCATTGTGTCATCATAGTTCGCCTCTTCAGAGCACTTTGTTTCTACAAACTAGCATCGAAACAATATTAAAACTTGTGCATATACATTTCCATTTACGCGCTGAATGATTCTTGAATAAAAGTTAGTTAAACAACCGTTCTACAGGGAATGTTTTTGCTTAAAAATATTTCAATAATTTTGTACAAACATTAAGAATTAGAACTTAGTCTTGAAGTACTGATTGAAATTTTAAAATTTAATACTGTTAAAGTTCTCATTTTTAATCTTCATAGTAAAAAATTCTGATTCACTTATACAAAATATTGGACGTAAAAAACAACCACGATGGAAATGACTTTACGAGAATTTAGGATGAGGGTCGATTTTTGTTTACGGAGCGTACGGTAAGGCTGTAGTTGCTGTTTATGAATTTCGGTGGTTTCAAAAAGCAACGACTTGGACTCATATCACCACAAGCTGTTCGAAAAGTAATTCGTTTATTCCCACACAAAATCAATTACATATAAGAACTGCTTGCAGCTGAAAAGGAAACACTATGTACTTTCCCATCGACTTTTCTAACTATAATGAAATTTGTTACCTTATAACCATGGGGACAACACATGTAGAGGCAAAGTGTGCTTTTATTTTAATAGAACTGTAAATACTGAAACATTTTGGAACTTTCTGAGTGGAAAATGATGTTTAGAAGATTGAAAAATTAATCAGAATAGTAAAATTCAGGCTCCAGCAGAAAATCTAAAGAAATATGTATTCCTCAACCACGAGTGACCTTTTTTCCTTTTTTGCAAAAATAGAATTTTTCAAACCGTTTTCATAAGTCCCTTTTCATATACTGGGTGGTCATAAATTATTGGACACATTTCAAAAATTAATAAAAAACCAATGATGTTACAAATGCGTTTATTTTTAAAATTTGAGATCAAATAAAAAAACTTTTTCAGTAGGTGGTGTACGATTATGGCGTTCTAAATTTGCTACAGCCAGGGATTTCGATACGCAGTGGCTACCGATCGCCAGAAGGTTTTCTGGTTTCCTTTTTAGTTTCTCTTGAATATCTCGAAAACTATTCAGTTTTCGAATTTTCATTTGATTTAACAAATTAAAGAGCGTAAAATTCCCAACAAATGCAGGCTTTTATTTTTCTTCTAATTTTAATAATTTTGCAGATAACGTCTCTCAAAAATGGGAGATGTCCAATAATTTACGACCTAACGGTTACCTATTTGAAAAAAAAAACTTTTAAAATTCCCTCTCGTTATAAAAAACATTAGTTGTAACATTATTAGTTTTTTTAATTAATTTTTGAAATGGGTCCAATAATTTATGACCAGTCTCTATAGCATTTCCGAATAAGTCCACATGCTAATCCAAAGAAGCGAATTTCTATTTATATGGAAAGTCATAATACACAGTCATCTGAATTGTAAGAAAAACCGAGACGCAGATTCTTCGTTCCCCGAGGCAACAGGATAGAGCTGAAAATTTAATTAAATAAAACATTAATTTTAATTAATCATTCTAAAAAAGGCGTATTAAAAATTATGTTAATCTATAACGTATCTAAATAGTGAAAAAAAATATGCATTAGAGGATATTTTAGCAAATTTAACTCTTAAAACTTTGAAATATTCATTTGGTTTCTTTTTACTAGGCCATTTTACATACTAGTGTTGACTTTTATTTTCAGCTTCGAAAGGTTCATGCTTGGATGATGTTGGAGCTTCATCAAGTAGTGTACTTTGGAAAGAATCGCCAGAAACAGCACTGAAGGACGACTACCACAGCGATCAGTTACTTGCAGGTTTAATTTTTTTCACTCATTCTACTACTACATCCTTAGTTTTTTTCTAAGTTAGATAAGTCGAAGAAAAAAATACATTCTTAGAGAAAATATTATGATAGCTTGTAATTCCTTAAAGGAAAGAATTTATAATTTAATGTCTCATAGCACAGGTTACAGCTTAAATTCAATTATCTAATGAAGAAAGAAGAATAAATCTTCTGCTGTCTTTTTGTATAACATGGGGACTTATTTTTTTTTTCCTATCCTTTAGATTGCAATCGCTCTGGTGGAAGCAGAAAATCTTACAGATATTCACAAAGGTGAAGATTTGCTTCGACTTGTATAATTGGTATGTATCTTAAGAGTAAAATAAATTAAATCTAAATTATAATAATTTTCAAAATTAAAATATTCTGAATTTGCTTGGACTTGTAGAGATGGTAAATATCTCAAGAATAAAATTAATTAAATATAAAATACATTATTTTTCAAAATTATGATATTCGCAGTCGAACAAATAAGTAAATATTACTTGCTAAGCTGAGAGATGTATTCTCCCTTCGAATTTCTCGTTACACTACGGCGCGTTTTATAGTAAGCTTCGTAGCAAAAGTGAAATAAATTGAGAATGTATTTTTGATTTCTCACCTTTGAGCGATTGGGTTCAAAATAACGATGGCATATCAAATTTCATTATCTAGATGGTTAAATTTCCTGTTCACAT
The DNA here is from genome assembly GCA_013235015.1 of Araneus ventricosus. NCBI lineage: Eukaryota > Metazoa > Arthropoda > Arachnida > Araneae > Araneidae > Araneus > Araneus ventricosus. The sequence continues at coordinate 437,545 of BGPR01000658.1, read as the reverse complement.
ATATACGAATATATAAGAAAAGGGGAAATATACCCTTTCAAGACCTTAATCCAAAATTAGACATAAATATAGAATTTTTATGTAAAAATCATATACTCAGATTCAGATTGTTGCATGTACAGGAGCACGAATTAATAGATCGACAGTCAAGCCTTTCTTGGATTTGGTACAAAATTTGATACACCCCTACAACTTTGGTTTCTTGACTACATACGAAATTTCACCAATTTATCTTCTTACGTTTCTGTACTATCGTGTTCAAAAATACATTCAGGCAGATAGACATGCCTGTTTTATATAAATAAAATGGCTTTATGCAATAAAAATATAAAGTAATAGCTGGCATAAAATTCAAATAATATGAAAGAGGGATACCAACACATCATATTTCCACAAAATCTCCAAATCATATGAAAACTTTATACACTGAAGTGCCACAGAATTAGGGATAGACATTGCTATGCAAATTTTGTAGCACTGAGCCTCATTTACGCGCACATGAGGGCGCTGTGATAACTGCATATATAGCCAGTAGTGTGTTTGTTGTTAATCAGTCGTTTCAACTGCCAGTATGGGTAAAACTTTTGATTTAGACGCCTTCGATCACGGACAAATAGTAGGCCCTCGACGCATGGGCCATTCAATTTCCGAAATCGTCAGAGAACTAGGATTTTCAAGATCGGCAGTGTCAAGAGTATACCGAGAATAAACCGATGGTGGGAATAAAACTAGCGATCGGGCAAACTGAAAAGGACAATTAGCAATGAACGAGCGTGGTGTGAGACGGCTCAGCCGTATTGTACGTAGCCAACGAAGCCAAACATTAGCTCAAATTACCAAACAGCTGAATCAAGGCGCCAGTCGTACAATCAGTAAACGGACCGTGCAACGTTCGTTTCACCGTATGGGCTTCGGGAACCGTAGACCCACGGGAGTACCATTGCTCAAAGTACTCCATCGGGCCGCATGCCTTGCCTGGCCAAGAGAAGACAGAGAATGGACTCTAGAGTACTGGAGTGAAGAGTCTCCATTCCGATTACTTCAATCCGACGGGAGGCTGAGAATATGGCGTGAGGCTCATGAAGCCATGGATCCTGCATGCTAGGTTGGAACTGTACAAGGCCATGGCGGTTCAGTCATGGTCTGAGGTGTTTTCTCTTGGCAATTTTTGGGATCTTTGGTACTTGTACCAACCTCCCTCAATGCGATTCGGTACATAGAGTTGATGGGCGATCACCTCCATCCATTTATGCTGTACTGTCATCCACATGGAAATGGAGCATTCCAGCAAGACAACTGCACCTCTCACAGGTCCCGGTTGGCTATTGCCTGATTTTATGAACATTTCTTTGACTTCTATGCCATGAATTGGCCACCTAGAAGCCCATACTTAAATCCTATTGAGCACCTTTGGGATGTTTTGGAGAAAGGTGTGAAAGCACATCACACAACACCAGCGCCCCTTACTTTATTATGGACAGCTCTAGACGATGTTTGGCAAGCCATTCCTGTGGAACACTTTTGCAAACTTTTTGAATCTGTGCCTCGTCGTGTGGCAGCCGTTATCAAGGCCAGAGAAGGCCCAACTCGTTATTAACTTGCTATCCCTAATTCAGTAGCACTTCAGTGTATAACAGCACGACTAACTTATGCATCCCGACTTGGTAGATAAATAATCCCTTCCCATTTAGAATCTTTTGGGCAGCTTACATTACTAGATCGTCCGAAGAGAATCTTGTTCCTGACAAGTGTACCTTCATTTAAGGAATAAGAAGTAATCATTAGGAGTCTTGTTGATTTCCAACGTTCATGAATTTGGAGTCCTTGGATTCAAAACAATGACATTATTCCATTCTCACCATTAACTTAAATTATTTGGCGGTGAATTTTACATGAAGAAGAATTCTTTGTACAAAAGAAGTATATTACACTCTATCCTTCAACGGCCAATTTTCAACGAGTTTTGAGATTGCATTTGGTATCACTCCTTTAAAGTTCGATGAACTTTGCAATACTATACAGTAACAACTAGCACCATCTACTGTCCCTCTGAGAAGAAAAACATTCGCACCAGAATAGTGTATTTTGGAGCAACCCTTCGTGTAATTTTTTTGTGACGTTTCATTCATCTTAAACTTTACACTCACGCTCCCTAATGAAACATAATGCCAGTCGTGAAATAGCAGAGACGCCTTCTCTAATAAATTGGTGCGACAGAAAGGATTAGATGAAAACATGTTAATTTGAGCTTTAAGAAAATTTAGGATAAAGAGCAAAGCATCAAAACATTGATATTTTTAAATGAAAACAGACATAAGTGAAAACCAGATGTCCGCATTTTCAAAAATCGCCTTGACTATGAAATTCAGCATTCAGAACAAACTCTCTTAAATCTAATCAAATAAAAATTGACTGAAAATCATTTTAAAGTATAAGGTTTTATTTCAAATTCTACTTGAACGAAATTTTTATTTATCACTTCATTTGTCTGAACTATAATAGCTATGTTTTTACAAAAATAAAATATTTCTTAAAACTAAGTCGAATAAATGAGCAATTTAGTTAATTTATAAAAAATAAATGAAAAGAAAATTATGAAAAAAAGCACGGATAAAGAGGACATTATTATTTTTTATGAAACATAAAATCAAAACACAGGCTTTTCGTCGAAGGGAAAGGGTAATTTGTTCAGATTTCGAGACCTTAAAAGATACTGAAATTATTGTTTGATTAATTTTTAATCGCAACTAATTAAATCAATATTTAAAGTTCGAGCCGCTTTTATTACTTTTTTTAAAGGAACGTTTTTTCTTTTTGAAGGAAAATCATTGTTAGAGATAGGTAATTAGTTTTTCCTGAAGTAAAAACTTCAAAAAGAAAACTACTTTAAAAGATATTATATTTTGTTGCTACTTCAGAAAAATGACCATGTTTTAATAATATTAATAGCTTTTTTGTTGAAGGCACTTGTATTTTCTCTTTAACATAATTAGCAATTGATTTTTTTTTTAAATTTCATTTGTGTCTCGGTGTAAATGGCTCGAGGAGCATAATTGCCTGAATATTTAATTCAACTTTTACAGATGTTATCGCATTCTTAAACTAAAATTCTTTATTGCGTTTTTCTCTTAAAGTTATGCAAGCTGATTTTTTCAGAGAAACATTTTCGCTATTTTTTTAACTGAATGCATGCACTGCCTTATACTACTAATGGTGATGCATATAACTACATTTCGTAATACAGAGTTTTAATCTGTTTATGATATATTAATGAGTAGGAAAAAAACTGAAAAGACAACACTCGTTAGCTGAATGTTTTCATTGTTTGTAACTAGTAATGGGGATGCATAACTACACTTTTTTATAAGGATATTTAAACTATTTATAATATATAATTGGTTAAAAAACAAAAATAAATTTATTACATTTAATAATATTTTTCTTCGTTTTTTAAAGAACTAAAACAAATTAATAATTCTTAAGAACTAAAGCAATCCGTTTATATAACCTTAAGGCATTATTAACCTGCATGATTTGTTTGTTTTTTAACCATAGTTTAGTAATTAATCTATCAATAAACGATAGGGAATATGGCAAAAATAATTTCAAACCTTTTGTTAAAGTTATTTATTAAAATGTAATTGTGAGATTACAAATTTTTATTAAAAATTTATTTGAAATCAGAAATATAATAAACAAATTATTTTATTCACTAATCATTAAATTACTGAAAACTAATCTAAAAATGGCAAAATGTAATTTATTTTAATTAAACGTTATAGTGTGCATCACTGCACACTATAATGTTTATAGATAATTTTCTTTGACTATATAAAAGGATATCTTCCTTAAATATTTATCTTAGTATAAAAAATTCCTTCAGTGTTTAAATTAAAGAAGCAAGCTCGCAAAAAGGCAATATAATACATTGTAATAATGATTTCGTTTCAATGGCATAGCAAATTGGTCGTCATCTCTTTGCTCCTTACTTCCCATAATATAGATCAAAAAGTAAAACAAATCTGTATAAGTTGGCATTTAATTCTGATCAATTCAAATCTTATAGGAAAACAATCAGACATTTTCTGCAATATATTTCTCTTGGTCATTTTAATTAGGTCAATTTTAACAAATAATATCGAAATTTCATCTCATCTTGTGATCTTCCAAATTTTTTAGTCAAACTAAACATCATATGATTTTCTATGCGTAGCACTCGAATGAAAGTTTTTAAATTATCGATGAACCAAACTTGATGACAAACATTTTGAATAGTTGAGATAATTTACAAACTCACTTCCTGTATCGGAAGTTTCACACAAATTGCAAAACTTTTTTATCGTCTCATTTTTAAATAGTTTACGACATCTAAATACTTTTGTTTCCACAAACGCCTGTTCAACTCAGTCACAGAACAATAAATATAGCTTACAACAGACTTTACGCATAATGTTTCTTTATTTGGAACTTAGTTTCATCAAACTGGTTTACTTGAACTTACCTAGAATTAAAGACAAATAAATGCATGCGAAACTTGTTGTAATACCAATAATTAAAGTCTAAGTAATAATTAAGTCTTTGTATACTTGTAAAATTCTGAGAAAACTTATTCATTATTAATTTAGCTGATACTAAAAGGATTTACTTTCATAATTCTTAAAATTTTTATAATGAAACTTACCATTAAATAGTTCAGGTAAAAAAATGTTATTAGAAATGTTTGCTAAATTCAAAATACAGTACAACCCTGGTTAACGAAACTAAACTGGGGGGAATCATTTCGGGGAACGATTTTTTCGTTTAAGCCATGAACATCTATTGCTATTTTGTATATAATTACTGTACGTAATTCTGAGACGTTTAAAGTGCAAAAAAATTCAAAACTCTCTTTGCAGGCTGCACTTATGTTTTTAAGTAAAATTTATTACGTAAGTATTTATTAGTTTATTCTCACCGGCGAGTTCGTGTGTAATGCTCCTGACAGGCATAGATAAACAATATCGTAAATAATATTATTAATACCCATTAATTCTAATTTAAGCACTATAAAATTAATCACTGACCGTCTTGGGGAGCCGTAAAAGTAACAAGTAGGGATATCGTTGCAAAAAAGTCTCGCCTTCGCGATTATGTCCGTGCAACACAGTACAAGTTTTTTGGATTTGCGATTTCAGAGACATTTCGGATAACCCGGGTTTCGGTTAACCAGATTTCGACTCACCGTGGTTTTACTGTATAAAGGTGGCTTCTTTTATCTAAAATTGCAATAAATTCTATTCTTTATTTTAGCTCATTGGCTAACAAAAACGATGATTCTCCGGCTGCTCAAAAATGTATAACATTTTAACATTTCATAAGCCTTATAAATCTAAATTAGGCATAAAAATATATGATGGACTTTATGAATATATAATTAAGTATAAAAATATATAAAATAAACTATAAAAATATATAAAATAAACTATAAATATATATAAAATAAACTATAAAAATATATATAATATACTTTACCTATTATGACTACTTCCAACAGAAGTTTCCTGACAAAAAATGGTTATTTCGACATAAGAAAAATGGTTAGCCAATGAATTAATTGACTTCCATTTCAGAGAGTGCAAAAAAATTATTACTGAGTCGTTTGGCATTATTCATCCTGTTATCAGCAACCAAAAACATTTTTAAGTTTTTGCATGCCTAAAATAAATAAGTTAGACCTATGTATTTCTGAAAATGCATCTAATTCCAAATTCACGAGGAACTGCAGTCAGCTCGCTAATAAAATACGCTTTCATATTTTAAGGCGCCCATTCACTTTCTTTCTAATGCAAATTTATTTTCAGCACTCATTAAAAATGATATTTTTAGCATCTTAAAAGGAGGAAATAAGAAACAGAAATGATGGAAATCGCCCTTAAAATGCCGAAATGGCGGAAATAGAGAAGAATTAATTTGCATTTAGATAACGAAAACAAAAAATTCTTAAATGAAATCGAGTCAGACGCATAACTTCTAATTCAAAATGAAGGCATGCCGCTCGGATTAAGAGTCGGCATAATGGAGTATAACTCCGGTCTTGACATCGGAAGGCATGCTTTATGCAGTTGCCCTTCGAGACACAGAAAGAAGCAATTTACGAAAACGAATGGTTAAAATGATGTATTACTTTCTCTTCAGAGGAAGAGTATAAGAAGGAAGAAATTTTCCTCAATTTGAGTAGCGTATCTTCCTGCTTTCATGCGTTTTCTCTTACGTGGTGCAATGCTTTATATGAAACGTTTGGGGTTGTTAAGCAAATGATTAATCAAACAGTAAATATAAAAACAAATTAATGGAAATGTAACTCTAACCAGAATCAGCCTGAATTTCCAGATCATTTTCGACTGTGGTTGGCTTGATAGCTGTGCCTGTGCTGATTTCGTAATCATTGAAAATTCTTTTAATTTAATAGTGATACATTTTTCTCAAATTTTACAATTTTGCCTTTCATCTACTTTTTATCCTGCTTTATATTTTTCATTAATGTACTCGAATTTTACCTTTTGATTGGTGCAGTTCAGCCAAAAATTGCCTTTGAGCTATTAAAATTTACAGAACCAGCCAACTTAACTTAATAAAGGTATTGTAGCTTTTGTGAAGTAAATGAAGTCTTTCACTGAAGTAAAATGTTTCATTTATAATAATATTTCCAATTGCACCTGACATGAGTTTTTACCTTTACATTTTTTTCTCTGTCCGCTCCTATAAATTTTGTAATTTCAAATAGAAATCTTACACAAATTTTAAAATTTCTTTATTCTCTACCTAACATTCATTTCTAAATGTTTTCCCACATTGTATTTTTGAAATATGTATTAGCTATTGTTAAATTAAGATGCTTCTATATATCTGTTCTGAATCCACTTAGTGGAAAGTTAATCTAGATTGCAATATAATTATTCTCAGCGACAGAAGAATGATGTACATCTAGTTAACAATATTTTATTTTATGTTTTTGAATTCCTGCTTATTAATTTAATGATAGATCGAAAGATGTACCTAAATAGGATTCATGTTTTCTCACAAACCTGCTAAGGACTGTTTTTTAAAGAAAAATGTATTCGGTTTTATCAGCAAGCAACAATTGTAAAGAATTATGCACTTCAAAACATTAAATTTATTGTATATACCAGTATCATTTACTTTAATAATTGAAAACAAATAAAAAAGAAAAAATTCATTTTCATATTTTTAACATAAAGAAAATCAGTTGCTGAATTCATCTAATAATTTGTTTTCCATTGTGTGGTAGTAGTTCCATGCGAATGAATGTATATTTTGATTAGGACGTGACAAAATCAGTATTTGGCTTGGAACTAAAATTTCATTTTCTTCCAGGTTTTGTCTCGTTATACATGATTATAATACTTTTTCTTTGGCTAATGTAGCATAGTAGATAAATTTCTATTTCACCTAAATTTTTGTACTTCGCCGATTGCAGTCGCACTCTGATCTAGATTTTAACTAATTTAAGAAAGGTTTGTCTTTTATTCCTTTTTCGTGCAACATTACATGTATTAGTAAACATCAGCAGTATCAATTATTTAGCAGATAATTTAATACATTGTTTTAATGTGCCAATCTCATTCTTCTGATAAAATAAATAGATTTATTTCTTGAAAGGAGTTTTATACCAACAGCATTTCGTGGCATGTGAAATTATTATTCGAAATTCGTAAAATTACATCTTTTCTTTGCTTTTTTCTTGGTCATAAGCATACCTATGGACTATAGTTAAACTGACTTTTTAACGGGAATATTACAAATCCTGATTCTTTTTTGTTGTTGTTGTTTATTTGTTTACAATTAACTATTCGCATTCAATTTGCGTTTAAAAAAATTTCCGGATAAAAGCAAGCATTCTTTGTTAGTCTCTTGAGTGAGATAAAATCTTTCTGTTTCCGAAATATCACTCTTCTGCCTATGAAGTATTTGATGTTGGAAATGAATCCAGGATTTTTAAAAAAATAATTACGCGTGAAATTCGTATTTTTAAAGTAGTGCAAGTAAAAAGGGGCGATATAAATACGAAAAAGGAAATTTAAATTCATTATATCAGTAAAACGAATGAAGAAATCAATTATTATTGTTATCGTTGATAAGCAAAGCAAAAAGAGCATTCTAACTTCACAATAAATAAACAAAAATGATCAAAACAACTATAAATAAATGCTTAAAAACAATGAAACTTCATGGCTTCATGTATAAATCATAACAAGTACTTGTAATTGTGAATCAAAACAACAAACTTTGGAAATCTAAACGATAAATAGCTCAATTTAAACTTTGGAGATGAATGAAGAATTCTTTCAGTGAAGTACCATCATCATATTTTTACTGGATTTCCTCTCTAATTCAAAGCAACCTGGAAAAAAGAAATCTGAGATATTATCGAATTTACTTCATATATAGATTTTTTGCAAAGGATTTCTAACTATAACTAGCTATCTCTATTTTAAAAATAAATGTCTGCAACCTGTAGTAGTTATTTTTAAATAGTGTGCAAACGCATTGGGAACTTCTTTGTTACTCTTTATAATATATTGTCGCTTAACAAGTAACACCGCCTATCTCAATTTTTTGAAATTTCAGAGGAACTAAAGCCTGAATATTTCTGAATTTTTTTCACATCTGATATGAACATGAAACCGCATGTTCCAACAATATGTGAAAAAACTCAGAAATACTTGTTATTAGTTGCGAAAAATTATTATTTTTCCTTCCTCTTTGAAATTTCAAAAAAATTGAGATAGGTGGTGTTGCTTGTTAAGCGACGTTGTTGAAGAACTTCCTGGATTTTTTTTAGTAAACTCGCATGACCAGTATAATATCCATATTAACTGAAATATAAAATGTTTAAACATATTTTGATAATAATTTTTATGCTTTTCTTTCACAGTAAAAACGGTTTTTAATGAAAAACAGACTACCGATGTTTCACATGGAATGTACAACGAAATCCTTGCTCTATGAATGTGGAAACTCAAGATTATGATTGTGGGAAACAGAGCATTTTTGCTGAAGTTCATTTTCTCAGCCCGGCTGCTGCAACTGCTTAACATCGGGTATTTCACTATCTATTTCAGAAAGTGAACTGGTTGGAGTTTACAGAGATATTCCTCACCTTATCATGTGAACTTACTTAAGCACCATATTACTGTTCACTTGGTTAAAGACTTTCTTTTACAGTACAGTCTGCATATTGACTTCAATTTTAATTAAAATTGTGACCTGGGCATTGATTTAGATGTACGTTGCTGGTTGAAATGTTACTCATAAGAATTTTATTTCAATATTCATATTAATTTCCATTTCAAAAGTCAAAGATCGATTTTATACTATGTAAAAATGACAGCGATCATCCATTAGTTCTGGGCATATTTAATTAAAATATCTATAAGTAGAATATTTTAAGTCTGTTTTTTACAGTACAGTCTGCATATTTACTTCAATTTTAATGAGAATTATGAGCAGGGCATTTATTTAGGTGTAAGTTGTGGGTTGAAATGTTACTCATAAGAATTTTATATCAGTATTCATGTTAATTTCCATTTGAAAAAGAAAGATCAGTTTTTAAATTATATAAAAACAACAGTGATCCTCTATCAGTTTTGAGTATATTTAATTAAAATATCTGTAATTTGAATATGTTTTTCTCAAATATATTGTACTGACGTCTTAAGGGATATTCCTTACTGTGTTGCGAATAATATTTCAAATATTAATTAAATTTAATTCAACTTTTGCCTACAATTTAAACAAATATTTTGAATATTATTATCATTTTGCTGTCACAAGATCTAAGAGAAAAATATATAGTTTTACTTAACTAAGCTTATTTAATGTGAAAAAGTTTTAATTGAAAGTTATATGATCGTCAGAAATTCATTTTACTTGTCATGTTATTTATTTTGTTGCATTCTGGACCTTTGTCTTTAATATGAATTCTTAAAATAGCGGCTTTACAAGTTACATTTGCCTACAGTTGTCAAAAATATTATGACTTATTATTATTTTGCTATTGGAAAAAAAGTGCAGCTTTCTTAACTGAGCTACATCGTATACTGGAGTTAAAAAGTTCTCAATGAATATTTTAGGATCGTCAAATATTCATTTTTGTCATGATATTTATTTTTATTACATTATGTACCTTTGTTTTCAAGATGTAATAATATAACAGTTTTAAGTGCGAATGTAATACAGTTTTAAAACTCACTATTTTGTTTTAAAAATTTTATTTAGGAATTTTTATTATAATTATAGTGCAATGTTCAGAGAAAGGACCTACATTGACTGTTTTCCCGAATTTCTTTCCTGACACCAACATGATATAGTTTTTACTATTAAATAACATATTTTCTCATCTGTAACTATTTGATATTTCATTACAGCAAGAAATCAAAAATCAATTTTGATATTTTTCTTTCATGGACTATTAATTTTCAAAAAGTTCAAATTGACTTATTCATGAAAAAACTATGTAAAAAAATGTTCTTCATAGAATTTGTTGTTTGCATAATTGTTGTACAAAGTAAGAAATATTTCAAATGCATTTTTTATACCTTTAATGCCAAAAATTATGCTGAAGTGAGAGCTGATGTATGGCTACGAACAATTCATGTAAGCCTAAAGATGATACAGTTACAGAAATTTCAAATAAAAACGCATACTATCTTAACTTATAATGAAAATGTTTCTATGGATATATATATATATATATATATATATATATATATATATATATATATATATATATATATATATATATATTTGTTAACTAGAAAATCATCCGTCATACTTGCCTCCTCATTCGAGAGATTTCCCGTCAAATTTATTTGACGTGTTTAAATATATATATAATATATATATATATCGACGTGTTTAAATATATATAATATGCGAGAGAAATGTTAAACATTGATTGAAAACAAATAAAAAACATATGTTTTATGACAGGAAATATTTTTTTATTTACTTTTTTCTTTATTCAAAAACCTCTTGGTAAACAACATTCCGTGTGAAGTACTTTTCGTTGTCTAACAATTTTATTATAATTCAATAACCATGAAATTCTCAGTTTGTCAAACGTAAATCAAGAGTTAAAATTTCAAAGGAATTCTTTTTCGAAATTCCAATCAAAACAAAGAACTTCTCTGCTTGTCAAACGTTGATAAAAAATATTATCAACTTATACCATCACGATTGCAATAAATAATCAGATGGATCGTGGCGTCCAAACTATATCACGCGCATGATATACCACTGATGTAATTTACTACTTTTTATTAAAAAACGGAAATTAATTTAAAATATATGATTAATATAATTTAAAGTTCCTCGGGAACTATTGATCATAGCAAGATAAATTTTATATGAATCGATATCAAATTTTATTTCACTATTTTAGAGCTATTAAATTTGAAATTAGAACGACAATTACTCTTTTGAATTTAAAATTACTGAAATGTATGTTCACTAACAATGAAATAATGCTGTTTAACGTCTCGCAGTGCTATGGCACAAGTTTTATTGTTGGTGGTGTCAGAGCGTTACCGAAGGACACATCTGGGCTATTATATTGGTAATTTCATTATAGCAAGAAATCAAAAAGAAATTTTGATATTTTTCTTTCACTAATTATTAATTTTCAAAAGTTATTATTAATTTTCAAAAATTATTCATGAAAAGACTATGTAAAATAAATTTTCTTCATAGAATTTGTTGTTTGCATAATTGTTGTACAAAGTAAGAAATATTTCAAATGCATTTTTTATACCTTTAATGCCATAAAATATGCTGAAGTGAGAGCTGATGTATGGCTATGAACAATTCACGTAAGCCAAAAGTTGATACAGTTACAGAAATTTCAAATAAATACGAATACTATCTAAACTTATTATAAAAACGTTCCTGTGGATACTTGTTAATACAGACGTGTACTGCAGCTCTTTTCAGTGTATTTTTGCTTAAGCCATTTTTGTGCTTTTCTAGTCGTTGCTGTCTGGAGCTCAGAGACCGATGTGCCAAATGAAAAAAAGTTATCTAAAATATGAAAGTGTTCATAGTATAGAAAAATTGTGTTTTATTATAATAAAATGTTGTAAATCGTATTGTTTTATTCATATTGGGACTTGAAGTTTATTGATGTTTTAATGTATCATTGTTGAATCTGAGCGTGAGTTGTAAAGATTTTGTCAAATAAAACTTTAAATAAGATTACTTTTCCATTTTCCCCTTCCTCCATTTTCAAAATATCTCAATATCTTAGCAATGGAAATGTAATCCAAATTTTATCCTCTTAAAAGCACCTTCGCATTATAAGTTGCTTCTTCAGACATAAAATTCCCACTGATAGAGAAAATATTCAGTATGAAGTATTAATATATACTGTCATAATTAATTCATATATAAAATTTAATACATAATAAAAAGTGAGTAATCATTATAAGTAATCTTATCACATAAACAATCAAAACAATCCTAGAATAGACGTTTAAGACTATTTGTAGGTATTATACAAGATCTCTTTAAAAAGAATTTTAAGGATTACACATTTACATGTGTTTCATAAAAAATACTAAAAGTCTCTTAAACTAATTAAACAGAAAGTTGATCAAAAGACTCTTTGTTCTAATTCAAATAACCGCAGTTCATATGATTTCAATTTCTACCAGGTAGCTTTCGAATATTTATGTCAGTCTATTTGAATTATTCTGATATACTGCGATATAATCGAGACCCATTAGCATTTTAAGAAATCCCTTAATTTAGCTTGTTGTGCTTTCGTGCAATTTAAAATAAAGGTTTTAAAACAAATATATTATTTTTGATTCAAAATCCATAATCAAATTATATTCCTTACTTGAAATTAATTTATTATCTTTCGAAACTGCGCGAAAGATTCTAAATTTTCCAATAAAATTTATAACATCTAGGGTTACTCAATGTTTATCATTGTTAAAGCATTTTCAGTTTTTGCAAAACAATATTTTTTAATACTAATTAATAATTTGTGAATAATCTTAAATTAAAATTTTGTTAATCATGAAAAGCTGAATATCGTTCAAAAGAGATTAAAAAAGACTCACTATATTAATTCATTATGCCCAGGGTTGTTCAAAAGTAAATTTTAGTTGTATTAACGTCCCGTTTGAAGTAACACGAGGGCTATTTTGGGATGTACCTCGTATTGAGCGCTCAGATGACGAGGGATCAAGCTTGAGCTGCAACCCTTCTAAACTTCCACACCACACCAGCGGGAGGAAATTTGGCCAATCCGTATGATGCAGAGAGCAACAGGTCACACACGGCGGTCTTGGTGAACGGGTTTCGAACCTGGGTAGTTTACCGATTCAGAGGAATATTCTGATTGAAATAGTTTCTTCTTTCTTGTTTGGTAGTTTAATCCACCAATTTATTATTTTAAGCTCATAAGTATTATGAACTCATATAAAATAATGCTTTTTTGGTCCGAAATATACTAAATTGTAAAAAAATAGATTGCGATTTGTGATGAAACTTTAAGTGATGGATTTTTTTTCATTATTTTTTCACAGTAATCAGCATCTAAAAAAAACACACTTCTACTTTACCGACAATTTTTTCATCGCAGACCCAGTAATTGAAAGTTGTCTTCAAGTTAATCAAGTTCTTAATAAATGATTGCATTAGATCAGGGAGGTCTATTAATAAATGTGTATATGTTGTGTTTCTTACAAACAAAATTTAAAATTTGTAAATATATTAAAATGGGGAAAATTAAAAGTCTGAAGCAATAATATTTATGCGTGATTCAGTACACTCAGAATTTAAAATTTAATGATAACATAGTCAAACATTTTCATTAACATGTGAAGACATTCTCATTAAAAATATACTGGGGAGAAAATAATAAATCACTGCGAAATGCAAGAGTTATTAGTCCATACAATGTTATTGGCAAATTTTAAATAAACAGGAGAAACAAATGAAGAACTTTAAATACTGAATTTGTGAAAAATTTGTTTTATGATTTGATAATTATTAGTAGATTATGTTGATAAATCAAAGAACATCTAAGAAAATAAGATTGCTTTATTATTACTCCTGCTGTAAAAAATTTTAGTGCTCTAATCCTAGTAGATTACAGTTTTATGAGAATAATATGTTTCGATTGACATAAAATTATTAAACTACATCTGATTACAAAAATTCACTGCTGTGTAATGACTTCCTTCAATCTTTTTTTTTTAATGTTTGATGTCCTGCATTCATCTATTACAGCTTTAAAGTGACTAGCTTATGAATGAAGGAAAAAGATTTAACTAAAAAATAAAAAAGTATATCTCGGATTAAATTTTCTCGCGGAAAATAAGAACTAAAATTTTTGAAGGCGATAGTCTTATTTTATTGTAGAGATAGAATCAAGAAGAAAAAAATAATACAAATAACTGGATTAAAACTATGTTTTTTTTCTTTTAATTAGCTTAAATATTCTAGTCCGATTCAATTATTATTTTAAATTTTGATATGAAATTGATTTAATAAGACTGGCATTTTATCATATAAAGAATGTTACAAGATTTCCATAATACACGAGTTTACATATACAATCAATAAAGACATTCACATTTACGATTATTTCCCAAACTAATTTTTTTCCATTTACTCTTCCAAAATTCCTCTTGCATTCCAAGAAATATATTAATTAGTAAAGAATACGTGATATTTTCGCAACCAAACCAACATTATGAAAAAAAAGGCAGTCATTTTAAATTTAAGAAACGACATCATAATTCACAATATAAAAATTTATGATTCTAAAATTAAGAAATTATTATAGTATAAATCTTTTATCTGTTCTTCCGAAGTAAAGCTCCTATTATAAGCGGTTGCGCGGAGGATACAGAAATTATTTTATAGAGAGCTTTGTTTTAGTTTTACAAAGAAATGTTTGTTGATAATTTGCATATGTAACTAGAATGAAATAAAAGTTTCTAATTATCTTTGGTGTAAAAAATCCAGACATAAATGTGGAAATTTCAACATATCAAAAGATAGGCATTAAATTACTAAATGAAGTTCGTGAAAACGTAAGCTAATTTTTTTGGTAAAAAAATAATATTGGTTTATGAAATACCTGCGTTGTTTTGAAGCCATTATTGAAATTTCCGGTATAAAGTTTTAAGTTTACAGATGAAATTTCTGAAAATTTACATTTATTTTAGCTTTAAGAACGAAGCTTATCACTTTAGATAATCCCTTTCTCAACACAAAAATGTTGTTTATTAATTAAGAATGATTAATTAAGATTAACAAGCGATCTTCCGACATTTATATGGATGGTTGCCCAATTTTGAATACGAAACGCTAAGTAGTAAATGCATTCACAAAAATTTGAGTCTTTATGTTTAAGCTTCCTGACTTATTGACTCTGCAATATAAAAACAAAAGTTCCTTCTAACTTAGATTTTAGGGCAATTTTGCTTAACGTTGCAATACATGAATGCTCAAGAGTATCCATATTTTCTATAGAAAAATTATTGGATAATTTTAAGTCGCTTTGCTTATGCTTAAAAAAAATTGCGATCAGCTTCTAGTAGGCAGCTGAAGATT
Organism: Araneus ventricosus; assembly: GCA_013235015.1. Classification (NCBI taxonomy): domain Eukaryota; kingdom Metazoa; phylum Arthropoda; class Arachnida; order Araneae; family Araneidae; genus Araneus; species Araneus ventricosus. Next base: position 421,915 of record BGPR01000658.1, on the reverse strand, counting down.
AAATAACCACTAAATTCATCTATTTTTTTCTGCTATTTTGGCAGCCTCCTCAATTTACAAACCCTGGATACGGATCTTTATGATGAAACTGGAGCTATTTGAATAGCATTAAGTCCTTTATAAAGACTTAGTTCTGCTAAAGAATAAGTGTATCCTCTGGAAATTGTCATAAATGAGATAACTTTTAAAAAAAAAAATATTATGAGTATCATCTTAGATAATCCACTGCTCATTTCCGACATATAATTTCGATTTTCAGTCTAACTCATAAATAAATCACAGATTTATCCTCTTAGTGGTCAGCGAACTGCTGGTATTAGGACCGGCGGGTAGTTATGGCCACCCTAGTGTTTCTAAAGTCTGCCGGAAGATACCAACCCATTACGTCTTTGCCCACACTACAGCCTATATAAGACATCATTCATACCATGACGAGAGAATTACTCTCACATAACTGCTCTGTTTCGTCTCCCTAGGAAATTTTCTTATATTTGTGACCCATAAATTGCTGCTTTGGATAATTTTGGCGACCTTTTGCACTTCTTTAGGTAAGAAATAAAATTGTGAAACTAGTGTTATTATTATCGTTAGCTTTTTATTTGATATTAACGTAAGTTTCATCTTGTTGCTTCTTTAATTGACCTTAGCCTATCAACCCAATTTCTTTTCAATGTCGATCGGGTAGAGGGCCATGTGAGTAAAACATAATTTTATTAGAAAAAATGCCTGTTAGAAGAAGCTTGAAGTCGAGGGTCGGAGGAAAATGGATTTGCTGGATGCTATGAAACTTGCAATTCGACAAGGGGGTGTGGTGGCTCCAATTGCGTGCTTAACGGGCTTTAAGTTGCCGATGGTTTGAGGGCTCGAAACCCGATCCCTCAAACTCATATGATAATGGCCTTGCACCCATTAAATCATAAGCAGTGTATTAAATGTCTCCGCTGGTAGAAGTGCGGACTCTTGGAGAGGGGGGGCGAACAGGTCAGGCGTCGTCCTCGCCAATCCGATCGCGGTCTAAAAAATTACAAGGTGTGTCCTAAAAATAGCCCTCGTGTTGCTTTAGAACGGATGTTTACTATAATTAAGACTTAATCAATGTGCAAGTTTTGGAAAAAATTAATTTGGTTGAAAGGGCTGCATCCTCGAACTACGAGTGGCTTAGAAGACACCTAAAAGAAGAAAAATTAATTTTAATTACTCATCTGACTGAGATTTAAATGACTAATACGATAACGATTGAAATGTAAGAAAAATTTCTTTATTATTGTAATTGAGCTATAGAATCAAAATATATCCATTTGGAGGAAAAAATATTTCTGTTTTTTATTTAAATCTTGTGCTTTTTATGTGTCCCATACTACCCGACATATTTAATTGGGCCTTTTGTATATTGTCAATTTAAAATTACTTGGCATATGCAATTTGTATAGCTTACATGAATTTATGTTTTTAATATAACATGGTCAAAAAAATGTTCAAAAAAGATTTTGAACAATTATATCATGTTCCAAATAAAATATAAAATTTTATATTAAATTTTCCTAAGTCATATACTACCTGCCGTTCCCTCAATCCTTTATTTTAAATGAATTTATGAGATAATGAAAATGAACGAAACTATAGTATTAAGAATGTTTACCAGTTATTTAAAATGATTACACTTAGATTGTTTTCTTTCTTTAAAAAGAAATTTCACTCTAAAATTATAGCACCAAAAATATAAGAGTTATTTTGATTTTATAAAGATCATACTTCTAGCGAGTAAGAATGTATGTACAGTTGGAGAAATATTATATAATAGTGTGTTGTAAGAGATAATAAATTACTCTCATCCTAGGAAGTATTTTACAGTATTTTTCTTATGTTGTGAGGCTTTCAAATCACCTAACGTAAATATTCAGTTTCCTACATTTAAACAAACCTCTTCCTTGAAAACTATTCACAGTCCCCATAAATGGCACTAAAGCAAGAATCAACAATTGATTGGCGAGCCTTTGATCATGAAAGAAGAACAAAGTCATTTTAAGAGGATGAAATCTTTAAAAGAAGGAAATTGGAATCAATTTAAGACTATTCTTTATCTTTGTACAGTAACTTGTATTTACATTATGTGTAAAGAGAAATATAAAATTTGAATATACCGTAGTGACCTAAAAGCGCACACCCATAGATTTTGGTCATATTTTACTACACAAAAATGCCCCCAACTACTTAATGATGGAAAACAATCATGCTCTCTTTCCAGAAACCAGTCAATTACTTTTTTTTAATAGTATTATTTTCCCAATTTAATTATATACGATATCTCATAAAAAAATGTAGTATTACGTTTGCATTGGCCTCTACGTCAGTATAAAAGCTATGGCTCTCAACATTTAGTGTATTCTTCAGAAATCACAGAATTTGATTAAGATGTTTTCGCTTGAACCCAAAGCAAATTAAAATAGTATAAATATTAGTACATCTTCTTAGTGCTACAGAAAAAATTCAATGAATAATATCGCCAAATAGCTAAAAATCAAACAGTGATTTGATGCAATTATCTTCATTACGAAATTTTAGAAATGATGCCGTAAGCATGATTATATGTGAAGAAAATATCAAGTAATAGACGAATCCAATTATTTCTAAGCTTACAAATCAAAGTGACAATTAACTAATCGATTTTATGATTATTTTTATAAGTGCTTATTATATATTTCAAAAAAATAATTTAAGAACACTTATTTCCCCCATTTCACCACTAGCATCACATTTTTGAATATTTATAAATGAAAAGATAAAAAAAATGTCATAGTTAACTATGAGTTCCATTTGCTTTTTAAAACAGAAGATAATATTATAGGATGATCAACCAAGGCAATTCATTAAACTTTTTCTTAGGAAAGAATGATACCATGATGAAAATACTTCAAGTACAGGCAATGCTTGATGGAATTTAAAAATAAGATCAAACAAACCTGTCCAATGGTAGTTGAGGAAGTAGGACTTGACCTCTCGGCCCATTTACAGCTTCCAGAGGTATAAAAGACGGCAGCTCAGCTTCAGAAAGCATATCGAATCAATCATCATTTCAAAGATGAAGCGAGCAATACGTAACTGAACGAAGCACAACAGATAGTG
>BGPR01000658.1:336809-405280 GCA_013235015.1 Araneus ventricosus | reverse complement strand
TAACGGTTGATTAATTTTAGTTTTGGGAAATAATAGAAAATATCTTGTAAACATGGCAAAAATAAATGTTTAAGGGTAAAATATTCAAATTGTTTGTAATGATAACATTAATACTATCAAGTACTTAGGGATGCGTTTTATTTCCCTAAAGTTAATTTTAGAATTATTTATTTAATTAGCTCCCAGTGGCTTCACCTCCTCAAAAGGATGTAAAACGTGCGAAAACTGGCAGGGAAGAAATTGTTTTAGATTTAAAAGTGGTACATAGATACGTTTTGTCAGTTCGATAAAAATCACATAATTAATTTAATTAATTTCATTTAACCTGTCATCTGAGTATTCATTACAGTCCAGTCAACGAAGGGTTTGAAAAAAAAACATTAAATCGTATAGTTTTGAAAATTGGTAGACATGTTCGTGAGGGGTTCCTGTTGAACATACTGAAAGTCCCCGGTCCTGGGGGAGGGGAGAAAGTGCGCTGCCATCTTGAATTTCATCCCCCCTCTGTTAGTTTTCTTGAATATCTCGAAAATATTAAATTTTCAACTTGCATGGGATTTACAAATCAAAGAGCGTAAAACTCCCTAAAAATCTACACTTTTATTTAAATTTTAGCTTTAATTGTTTTTGAGATAATTAGTCTCAAATTTGACGAATTAGTAAAATATCTTAATTGACAGTCCAACCAATGAAGAGTTTGAGAAAAACACTAAAACATATGGTTTTGAAAATTGATAGACATGTTTGCGAGGAGCTCCTGATGAACATAAAAAAGTTCCCCGTTCTAGGAGGGGAACTGGAGCGCAATCTTGAATTTCATCTCCCCTCTTTTAATTTTTCTTGAATATCTCAAGAATTATTCAATTTTCAAATTATATATGATATATAAAATTACAAATGAAAGAGCGTAAAATTCCCTGCAAAAAATGCTTTTATTGGTCTTCTAGCTTTAATAGTTCTCGAGATAATGAGTTTCAAAATTTGCTGCTATTTTGGATTTCATTCGTATCCTTTTAGTTTTCATTAAATATCTCCAAAAGTACTGAATTTTCAAATTACACGTGATACAAGAAATTAAACAACATAAAATTCCCTAGAAACATATGCTTTTATATTTCTTCTAACTTCAATAGTTTCCGAGATAATTTGGTTTCAAAGTTAGCCACCTTCTTGAATTCCATTCCCCTTGTTTTAGTTCATTTTAAATATCTGAAAAACTATTGAAGATGGAAAGAAATAAAAGCATGTAGTTGTAGGGAATTTTCGGATATTTTATTTGTTGTATTATATGTAAGTTGAAAATTGAATAATTTTTCAGATATTCAAGAAAAATAAAAAAAAGGGAATGAAATCCAAGATGGTAGCAAAATTGGAGACTCATTATTTCAGAAATTATTAAAACTAGAAGAAAAGTAAAACCAAAATTTTGTAGAGAATTTCACGGTCTTTAATTTGTAATTAGATGTATCACGTGAACTTTGAAAATTGTACTGTTTCGAGACATTCAAGAAAAATTAAAAGAGGGGAGATGAGAACCGAGATGTGGGCGCGAGCTACCCCCCAGTACCGGGAATATTTAATATGTTCAATAGGAGCCCCTAGCAAATATGTGTACCAATTTTCAAATATATAGGATTTAGTGTTTTTTTCAAATCCTTCGTTGTGTGTACTATCAACTAAGATTTTTTAATAATTCAGCCAGGTGTTGAGACCAATTATCTTAAAAACCATTAAAGCGAAAAGAAATAAAACCATGTATTTGAAGGGAATTTTAAGCTCTTTAATTTTATATCCTATGTAATATGAAAAATGAATAGTTTTCGAGATATTCAAGAAAAATTTTAAAAAGGAGGATTAAATTGGATGATGCATCGAAATTTGCGATCCATTATCTAGGAAAATATTAAATCTAGAAAAAAAATATAAGCATTTGTTTGTAGGGAATTTTACGCTTTTTGATTTGTTGCAACACATGCAATCTGAAAATTGAACAGTTTTCGACATATTCAAGAAAAAACAGCAAAGAGGGGATGAAATCTGAGACTCCCAGGACCAAGGACTTTTAATATGTTCAAAAGGAGCCCCTCACGAACATATAGGCCAGTTGCTAAAACTATACAATTTAAAGTTTTTTTCAACCCTATTTTGGGCCTTCGTTGACTGGTCGATCAGTGTTGAAATGCAGAGAATTTAATGATCCAGATGGCTGGTTATATAGTCATATTTGATCTCAAACAAGTTTTATAAATCAAATAGGCCTCACCTAACTTATTGTGACAAATTCGTCTTGTGGGTGTACGTGAATGCAGTCCAATAAGCAGGATTACAAAAATAAAGCTCTTTATTTTACAGGTATTCTAAGCAAAGAAACGTAACACAAATATTAAAACAACACTTGTAAAAATTCACAACAGAGATTACCATTAAATCTCAACACAGCGCTCAAAGGTTTCCTATTAGCTCACCAGCTTGCTTTCAGATGAAAATCCAACTGACTCTTCTTGACTTGAGAGCTTGCCTTTTTTACTTTTCAACAGGAAGTGACTTCATTACATAGGAAGTGACATCATCTCTAGAAAGTTCATGAAACCAGTAGAAATAGGTGGAAAGTTCGAGGTCCTTCTAGAGAATTCCTTTTGTCGCCAAAATGGTCAAACATTTGTCGCCCAAATGGTCGCCAAATTTGTCGCCAAGGTTGCCAGATTTATCGCCAAGTCACCAAGTTTGTCGCCAAGATTAGCATCTCAGGAAAACGACTTTATAGCTTTGTAACATTGCTCCCCTCTTCAAAGACTGCACGTCCCGACAGTCTCATTACATAGAACTATGATCAGTAGCTCTGTATGGAGCTAACCGATTTATACAGATGACTTTCGGCTTGCCGTTGGGAGACCTCTGTACTCTGTAGACAACATCGTTCAGTTTCTTGTTAACTGTATAAGGTCCTTCCCAGTTCTGTTGTAACTTTGGACTCAGGCCTCTCCGTCGCTTTGGGTTATACATCCAGACTAGATCCCCCTCCTTAAAATGGTGGTGTGTTGCTCTGGAGTCGTAACGAGTTTTCATTCGTTCGCTGGCCAGTTTAAGGTATCCGACTGTGTTCGGAGACATTTTTTTGAAAAATAACTTATATATATTCTTTATTGTTATTTTTCAACTGCGTATGTTTTTAAACTATGAAAATATTGTGATATTAGGCTTTCAACATAATATTTTTTTTAAAAAAACTGAGAAATTTGAAGAAAAATGACTAAAATATTTGCCTTATGCTAACAGCCATAGGCAAAATCATATTCTAAATATACATAAATCCTTGTAGGTGTGCATTTTTATGACAGTTATCTGTGTTATGCTCTAAAATATTTTTTGTACTTCAAAATAGTTTTGAGATACAGCTGAACATAGTTACTAAACTGGTAATTTTTCATAAAAAATGCTTTTCGTTTATATTTAAGCACTTAAAAATAATACTTGATTTTAAAATTGACCTTAGTTTTTACAGGAAAACATCAAGCATATTACAGAAAACAATCTCAGAAAATTTCATATCAATACTTGAATAACTTTTTGAGAAATCATTGTTACGGTCGACAGTTTTCCTCAAAAATATCATTTCTCAGAAAACACATTTAAAGTTTCCATACAACATAAAATAATGCTTACAGTTCGGTAATAAAACATCTGTAACTCCATTTGCAATTCACATAGAGTAAAAAGTAAGACAGTTTTAGAAAGCTGGTTAAACAGGCTACAAAACTAAATCATAAGGAGTTTTTTGATAATTTCATCAAAAACGTCGATTTTAAAGCAGTCGGATACTCTCTCTCTTGCAAATGCGTGTACGCTTTCCAAACGTGCCTCCAAATTTTTCATGTATTCATTCGGCGAGGAAGGCGTTTCACTCGGTCGTCCAAAGAGAATATCGCAGGGCAATCGTAGCGCTCGGTCAAACAGCATTTCCGTTGGAGTCAATCCGGTCACCTCATGTTCCGCACTCCTGTAGGCCAAGAGAAAGAGTGGAAAATGTGTATCCTAATCTGTCTGGTTCCTCGAAACAAATAGAGACAGATGATTTAAAATAGTTCGATTAAATCTCTCGACCATGCCATCGGACTCGGGATGTAACGCGGTCGTTCGGGTTTTCAGAATTCCCAAAAGCTTGCAAAGCTTAGTAAAGAGGGCAGGGTTAAAATTCGTACCTTGATCCGAATGCAATATCATAGGCACGCCATAACATGAAATCCAGCTTCGTACGAGTTCTCCAGCTACAGTCGAGGCTTCCTGATCTGGAATGGGAATTGCTTCAGGCCACTTGGTAAAATAGTCCATTAATACTAGGATATATCGATTACCTTTTGTTGTTACAGGAAAAGGTCCTAGGATATCCAAAGCCATTCTTTCGAATGGTGCGCCCACATTACAGCGATGCAAGTGACCTTTGGTCCTTGTTTTATGCCTTTTCGGGCTCCGCAAGCGTGGCATTCTCTACACCAATTTTCAACATCAGCAGGAAGTCGATCCCAGTAAAATCGCTCTCGTGTTTTACTTAAAGTTTTCATGACTCCAAAATGCCCTCCACTTGCGCTGTCATGAGTCTCTCGCAGAACTTCTGGAATTCTACTCTTTGGGAGAATTAGTTGCCATCGACAGGAGTTTCCATCATCACTTTCCCACTTGCGGTAAAGGACACCGTCCTTAAGATGTAAGGAGTCCCAAAGAGCCCAGTATCGTTTTGTTGCCGGACTCTACGGAGCGATTTCTTGCCAAGATGGGCGATCCTCCCGAATTTAGTTTCTTCTCCAGAATTGGTTTAATAGCAGGATCTTCTAGTTGCGCCTTTTGGATCTCGCATGAAGACCAGGGATCTACAGTTGACATTGTGAAAACTTTCACGGAAATATCTCTCTCCATTCCGAAGTTTTTCTCGGCATTCGTGCACTGTTTGCAGCTTTCTTTACAAGGTCTTCGGGAGAGGTCATCTGCATTTCTGTGAGAGGCCCCTTTTCGATGCTGGATTTCGAAATCATACTCCTGAAGTCTTTAGAACCAGCAAGCTATCTGACCTTCAGGTTCCTTAAAATTCAAAAGCCATCTTAAAGAAGCCTGATCAGTTCGCAGAAGAAATTTCCGTCTATAAATATAGTGATGAAAATGCTCTATAGATTTGACAATGGCTAGTAACTCTTTACGTGTGACACAATAATTTCTTTCTGGCTTACCCAAGCTCTTGCTGAAGTAAGCGATGACACGTTCCTCGTTTCCAGTATTCTGAGATAGTACGGCTCCTATTCCTTAATTACTAGCATCCGTATCCAAAATAAAATCTTTGTCAGTCCGGGGGTAGGTCAAAATAGGAGAAGATGTCAAAGCCTGCTTTAAACTATTGACAGATTTCTCACATTCATCTGTCCAATTAAAGTTTGATTTAGCTTCAGTTAATTTATGTAGAGGTCTTGCTATTGTAGATAAATTTTTCACGAAACGACGATAATAGGTGCACAGCCCAAGGAAACTTCGGAGATCACGTATTTTGTCTGGACGAGGCCAATCAACTACTGCCTTAATTTTTTCTGGATCGGTTTCAACTCCTTCTGCTGAAATAACATGACCGAGGTAAGCAACCTCCCTTTGAAAGAACCTGCATTTCTTAGGGTTTAACTTAAGGTTGGCTTTTTGTAGTCTCTGGAATTCTTTACGAAGGTTATTTAGATGTTCTTCAAATGTCCGTCCTACTATTATAATGTCATCTAGATACACTAAGCAGGCTTCTGACGATAGTCCACATACTACTGTCTCCATTAGTCTTTCAAATGTAGCTGGGGCGTTACAAAGTCCAAAAGGCATTACCTTAAATTGCCAAAGTCCTCGTCCGGTGGTGAAGGCTGTCTTTTCTCTATCTTCAGGTCGGATCTCAACTTGCCAGTATCCACTTTTCAGATCCAGCGTCGTAAACCATTGACTTCCATTCAAAGCATCCAGGGTGTCGTCTATTCGTCGTAGAGGATAGCTGTCTTTCTTCGTAAGTTCGTTCAGTTTTCTGTAGTCAACACAGAATCGTGTTGATCCATCTTTCTTTTTAACAAGCACAATAGGCGAAGCCCAAGAGCCTGAAGATTCCTCGATTATCCCGTTGTCAACCATTTCTTTAACTGGATTATCTGCTTCTTCTTTCCTTGCAAGGGGCAACCGTCTTGGGTATTGCTTGATTGGTGGATGATCACCCGTATGAATTCTATGTTGTGTCATATTGCAGCGACCGACATCAGCGTCACAGGTCGAAAACAAGTTCTGAAATTCTTTAAGTAACTTCCTTACTGCTGTTCGTTTTCCTTCATCAAGTATTTCAAGATTATCCAAGGATGACGGTAGATGTTGTTCTCCAGAAAATTCTTGAGGACGAACGACGATATCCACCACTGGTTCACAGGCCGCAATAACAGCTCCTTCGTCCAGAATCTTGGGTTTATTGTTCAAATTCAGAACTCTAACGGGGATGGCTTCCCTTTCCAAATCAACGAGTGCGGCCACCACAAGAACACCTTTCTGGGAGACTTGGCGAGGAAAGTCCGTTACTGCATATCTGAATTGTTCAGGAACTTCGGGAACTCCCTGGATAAGACATTCTGATCTTGCTGGTATTATAGTTCTCTTTTTGGCCAATACGGACCACGACTTTGAATGCTGCACACTGGCTGAAAACAGAGAAATTTCCTCTCCTCTTGTCCGTATCTCGTTCTTCTCCAGGTCTACGGTAAAATTAAATTTTTTAAGGAAATCCAGGCCGAGAATACAGGGATCGGTGACGTCAGTTATGTAGATTCTGTGATGAAATTTTCTTCAGACACATTCAATGGATGCATCCAGTTTTCCTCGTATTTCTGTTTTTTCACTAGTAGCGGTCTTTAAAGAAATGTTAGGGCCCGTGTAAATAAGCTGTTCCTTCAATTTTTGTGCCAAGTCTGTTCTGAAAAGAGTGACGTTTGCACCTGTATCCACCAACATTAAACACTGGATACCGCAAATAGATCCTTCTAAGTAGAGTCCATTTTTCTTTCCACTAAGTGAGGAGACTCTCGGTCCTTCTTCAGGGGCTTTATTCAGAGAAGGCAGCCTTCGCCCCGCAAGACAGCCGTATGTTAGTTTTCCTGGTTCGAAGTACTTCCAGCAAGTCACGTTTGAGTTTCGTCGAGGAGTGTTCTTCTTTCCAGCAACACTACTGTTTAATAATTTTTCCAGCCTGTTAAAGAAGAATTCAAATTTATCATCTCTTTCTCTACTCATATGATCCTCCGTCTCGATTGATCTAACGTATCTGGATGTCTTGGAAACAGTTCTCGCAGCCTCATATTTTATACTATAAGCCAGAGATGATTTCAGATCTTTTGCATCCATCAATCTGGTTGAGTGTTGCGTGTCTTCGTCTCTGATGGCGTCGACGAAGTACTGAGCTGCTAAACTTTCCCGAACATCCAGAGGGCATTCGGCGTAGGCCAGGCTCATTAGTCGTTCCACATCGGCAGCCAATTCTTGAAGTCTTTCTTCTGGTTTCTGTCTTCTTGTTTTTAGTTCAGTTCTATAAAATTGCGTCAGATGGCTGTCTCCAAATCTAGATTCCAAAGCCTTCTCGATGGTCGTTAGATCTGTCAACTTATCAGCTGTAATTCCTTGAAGAACCTCCACTGCTGATCCTAGGAGCGATGCCACAAGTTGACTGGCTTTCACAAAATCCGTCCATCCATTTGTAGAGCTGACGACGTCAAACTGAGTCTTGAAAACTGTCCATGATATCTGTCCGTCAAATGTCAAGGATTTTATAGTCGGTCTGGAATGCATGAATTCTGGACTTGCCGAGAAACTGAATGGTCTATCCTCAAGTTCACTGAGCCTCCTCTCAATGTCGCCGATCTTCCCTTGAACTTTGTGCTCCACTTCCTCAATCTTCGCTTGAACTTTGTGCTCCGCTTCCTCAAACTTCCCTTTAACTTCGCTCTTCACGTCCTCGATCTTCATTTGAACCTTTTCCTCTACTTCATCTATCTTCCTCTGGACCTCGCCCTTTACTTCGTCAATCAATCCTTTCATTTCTTCTTGTCCTTTCTCCATTCTCTCTTGTCCGGATCGCATCTCTTCCTGCCCAGCTTCCATTTTCTGTTCCAATCCAGCCTTCATCTCTGCCATCATGGTAAACAGCTTTTCAAATTGTTTGTCCATCAATCTGGTCAAAGGTCCGGTCTCTGGCATTCACAGAAAAATAAAAAGATCCCACTTCTGACACCAAATGTGACAAATTCGTCTTGTGGGTGTACGTGAATGCAGTCCAATAAGCAGGATTACAAAAAATAAAGCTCTTTATTTTACAGGTATTCTAAGCAAAGAAACGTAACACAAATATTAAAACAGCACTTGTAAAAATTCACAACAGAGATTACCATTAAATCTCAACACAGCGCTCAAAGGTTTCCTATTAGCTCACCAGCTTGCTTGCAGATCAAATTCCAACTGACTCTTCTTGGCTTGAGAGCTTGCCTTTTATACTTTTCAACAGGAAGTGACTGTATTACGTAGGAAGTGACATAATCTCTAGAAAGTTCATGAAACAAGTAGAAATAGGTGGAAAGTTCGAGGTCCTTCCAGAGAATTCTTTTTGTCACCAAACTCGCCAAAATGGTCGCCAAATTTATCGCCAAGTCGCCAAGTTTGTCGCCAAGATTAGCATCTCAGGAAAACGACTTTATAGCTTTGTAACATTATTAAGCAGTTCTCTGTAATAATTTTATCAGGCATTGAAATTTTTGCAATGCAGCATTTTGTACACTCCTTTATATAAAAATATGACATCAATACCTATTATAAATTCATTATTATTACAGTTAAACATTGACATAACACAGAACATTTTAAAAAAATAAACATTTAGATTATTCGTTAATGGTTAACAAAATTTTAGTTTTGGGAGTGTCAACAAATGTTCAATGACCCGAGTCTCAGCTCAAACTGTCTCGCATCTATTCACCATTCGGTAGTGCTCCTTTGGGCATGTGTTTGTTCTAGCGTTTGGGGCTCCCGCATTCATCCTAAAAGGATAGTTTACTCTTGTTTAAAATCTTTTGACGTTTTCATGCATTTAAGTACTTTCCTCTGTCTTTTTTATTAATGTCTTAGTGGAAGCAAATCTTTATGTTAGGTGCTACAAGACCCTACTTCACTGGTTACGTTGTAAGCTCTTCAATTATAGATTAAGGTATTTTAAAAATGTACTGTATCCATTAGCAACGTCCCTTAAAATCTTAATCGTATGGAGAATATGCATAATACAGGTCGGTCATAAATTAATGAACCCATTTCAAAAATTAATTTAAAAAATCTAATATTGTCATAACTGCGTTTTTTTAATGAGAGAGAAAATAAAAAAAAGTTTTCTTTCTGATACGTGGTGTACCATTACGGCGTTCCAAATCTGCTACAGCGAGAGATTTCCATACGCAATGGCTACCTATCAGGAGAAGCCGATTCGTGTTTTCAGATTTCCTTTTTCAATTTTTCTTGAATATCTCGAACACTATTTAGCTTTCGAATTACAATTGATTTAACTAATTAAAGAGCGTAAATTCCCCTACAAATACATACTTTTATTTTTCTTCTAGATTTAATAGTTTCGCAGATAATGGCTCTCGAAAATGGGAGATGTCGAATTTACGAGCACCTAGACCACCGTAACAGTGTGTCATCTATCTGAGCACAAAAAACTTTTTTAAATGCGCTCTCATTGAAAATAAACCGTAGTTATAACATTATTAGTTTTTTAAATAAATGTTTGAAATGGGTCCATTGATTTATGACCAGCCTGTATTTCTCCACTAAAAGGAATTTCACTTTGATTGCTTAATCGAAATATCCGCGATTCGTGAATATCATTATTATTCCGAATAATAATCCGCGATTCGTGAATATTATTATTATTATTCCGAATAATAATCCGCAATTCGTGAATATATTAAAGGAATATTCATAAGAATACGTTTTTAATGTTCGCACAAAAGGCAGTCTCTCTGTATCTTAAAATAACAGAAAGCTTTCATCTTCAAATATAGATATTCCTTTCAGAGAAGCAACTCCTGACTGTAAAAGTTAGCTCTTGATCAGAATGTTCTTACAAAATTAACTGCGTTTCAAAAAATGAAAATAGCCCATGTATTTTTATTCAACTAATTTACCCTGCAATTAATCTTTCAATGTTTATGTTACGCCAGAAACCAATTTTGCTCTGATTTGCTAATGATGACGTATCTTGCCACGCCTTCTTTTGCAGTTTCATTGACAAAAACAACTTCACGATAAGCGTTTACACAAGGACAAAGTTCAGAAACATGATATGAATAAGAAGATAAAATGAAAAATAACGGAATAAGCAGATATGCTGTATGTGAAAGACTTCTCTTTCATAATTAGCTATTGATAGCTAGAGACAAAGGGCAGATCTAAGATTTCGTTAAGGCGGGGACTACTGCGGAAATTTTTTCCCGTGTTTTTAAATCTTAAGAATTATTTAATTGAATTAACTATTAATTTCAAATTAATTAAATTTTTATTACTTCAATTTAAAAAATTAAATTTGAACTAATTGAATTTTATTAAGTAAAATTCTTTAATTGATTAAATTTAAAATGTTTAAGTTTTAATTAATTACATTTTATTAAGTAAAATTATTTAATTGATTAAACTTTAATTCATTAAATTTTAACTGATTAAGTTTTAATAAATTGATTTAATTTATTAATACATACAAGGGCGGATCTAGGAATCCTTGATGGAAACTGCGGAAAAGCTATTTTTCTTGTTTTTAACTTTAAAAAAATGCTACATAGTCAACTAAAATTTTATTTTTTTTACTCAAGAAGTTTTGTCGTCTTCACAAGATTATAAATTAGTCGTGGCCAATCTCTTTGACGTTTTCTTACGAAATATGTCAATCTAACCACAATTTCCAATTTTGCCCGCCATTATTTTCAATCCTGATTTTAATTGAAACTTCGAACTTCTGAAAAACCTGTTGTACTTCAAAGATGTATACATATTACTGTCGTTTTGAATTGCATTCTTCGATGGTATAAAGCCTTCCAGAGGTAAAATCCCATAAAATCCTGGGTTAAACTCAAGCTCCGAAATAAAACAATCAACTCTAGATATAAATATCAATCGTCTTAAATATTCCTCAGCATTGCTTGAAGAAACATTTCATCTAGTTGTTTCCTTGCCACATGTTCTGGGAACTTTCCATTTCGTTGTTAACATCGTCAGACACACTTTTGTCCGAAAGTTAAGTATAATTCGTAAAATGCAAAAAAAAGGAATTAATACGGGTGCAATGGTTCAAAATTAGTTGTGAAGAATTGTGGGATGAACAATCTTCGGAACTCACGTTTTACAGTGAAGATTCGGTCACGAGGGCTTCTAGAAGAATGATTCCATGATTGAAAGAAACCCTCTTATTCGGTGCAAAGTAACCCCACGTCAGAAAAAAATTGATTACAACTGAACTAAAAAATATAATTGGCATTAAAAGCAAAAAAATGAAAACTAGGTTTATCACCTTTCACATTTAAATTCACTTGCCTTCAAGAAATGTTTAATTATCTTCACCAGCGACAGATTTTTTAGCACTAAACATTTAGCTCGAAAACTGGTTCAATGTTTTTTCCCATCTGTAACCTCTTGAATGATTATTTTATACGTTTAAGGAGTCAAACACACTAGTCAATACTGCCAAAAAACGAGGAAAAAAAATCTTAATCCCGTACTCCTAATTAGGTATGGCGGTTATTACGAAAATAACCGGTTTTCGGTTATTCAGATTTTTTTCACCTTCGGTTTAACCTGGCGGTTATAAGCGCTCAAAATAACCGGTTTTTGAAATAACACGTTTTTTTATACAAAAAAATAAACCCCTTTTATATACAAATTTTTTATTAATACTGTTTTTACAGAGAATCAATCCATTGGCCAATATTTATCTATTCATAATGACTCTTTCAGTAATCCGCCAATAAACAGACGCCTCGAGGAAGCGGTTATCGTTGATTGGCCTAAGATGATGAAATTCAAAACTTCATAACTTGGTAAATTTTAATCTAATCGAACCTAAAATCGAGCCTATTTCCAGATCTGTTTTTTTTACCGGTTATTGAATTTTAAAAAAACCGATTCGGAATAAAAAAAAATATCCGAAAACCCTGTTAACCGAAATAAGAGAAACTGGTTTTCGGTTAAAACCGGTAGGTTTCCCCATCCCTACTCCTAATCAGTTGGCCTCTATTTCATTAATCAACAAAAATGTTATACTGGTGCAAAGTTACCTCCAGAAATGCAAAGTAACCATCGTTTTACTGCTCCTTTTAAGCTTGAATCTTCGCATGGATATTTAACATATTTCCAACCTTTATATAATCCAATATAACTTTTCGCTTAATTCAACCTTTTGTTTTAGTGTTTTACTAACTTCTGTGTTGTACTTGTTGGTGCACAAGGAGTTTTTTCTCAAGAGATTGCAAAAATAAATAAATAAATATCTATTTGAAAACTCAAATTTAAAATATATTTCAAGTTATTTCTTGAAAGGAAATTTCCTTTCCCCATGAAAACTGCATAAGCAATCGTTGTTTTAAAATGATCTTCGCATACTTTTGTATCAGTGCTGTATTAGTATGCAGTGCTTGCTGACAGGGGCAATTTGTGAGTGCCCCTGAAAGCTCTGCAACAAACCTCTCGCCCCTTGGATTATCGCTAGCCACCCAGCTGAAAGAACAACGAATAAATAAATAAATAATTAAAAATACATCGATTGTCCGCCATTCTTGGAAGGAAATCCCCCAAATTCCCCCCTGGATCCGCCCTTTCTAGAGACGAATTATTTGTACAGTAATAAGACAAAAATAGAATTAAATTTAAAAGTGAAAACAAACCAGTACTGGTTGTATTAAACAATTTTAAAATAAGACATTTTATCTCAGAAAATTTTTAGAATATTAAAACTCATATGAATAAATTAGACTAGTTGATCCGAACTAGACGTCCATCTGAACGTTCTCTGGCTCGCCTTAGTCCATCTGTTTCATTTCTAACTCATCTGTTTTGAATAACTTCATCCAAAGTTTCATTAAAAAATAATGTGAACTCTGCGTCTTAAATTCAATTTTTTTTTCGAGAAGAAGTTGTTTACACCTGAACGAATATAGCAGCATGTTATGACTATGAAATTAAGCCTAAGTTGGAAGAGACTACCTGTTTTATTTTGTAAACAAACCGATCGTTGTCATCGGCAAAAGAGAAAATAACCTCTTTTCTGTGCTACGTACGTTAGCGTTATATATAGAGAGATAGATACTGATATTTAATGCAAGCTGCTGAAACCGATATTTAGCACTGAAATATACTGTAATACCTCTTTTTAGTATTCATCTACAAACAACAAAACAAATTAACTATCATAAAAATACTAAATTTTCTGCGTCATAATTTTTTTTTATATTGGATGACTAATATGGATGATGAGAAATGCAATAAAAATAGAATCACGCGAATTAAATAAATATTGTTACGTGTAAAACCGTCGACAAAGGAAACTCATTTATAATCTATTCTATTGAAAACTTCTGATTAATAAAGCTTCCTTAAGTAATAGAATCAATGCAAAAATAAACCAAATGAAAATTGAAAATTTAAACTTCTTTTTATATGGAACTAGCAGTACGCGCACATCGTTGCCCGTGGAATCAGGACTTCACCAAAATTTTAAAAAAATCTACCACAATGACACGAAAAAGTTTTGAAAACAAAACATACAAATTATTGATTTTCCCATTTATTTTTCTTCGCGACGATGACATTGGAACTGTAGGAAAATAGTACAGAGTAAAAAATAAACCGATATTTTCGAAAAAAATTTTAAGATTTAAAAGATTGATTCCTATACACCAGGTAAAATGTTAAAGAATGAAAACCGAATGAAATTTTAAACGATTTCATATGGAACAATACGCCTCGAAAGATACAGACAAATATAATTTCTGGTATTTTAATATATTCAAGGATGAAATCTTCCATTTCAAATTTAAACTTTGAAGCCACATTATGTAAATAGCTCCTTGAAGTCATATTTCATTTTTTCTAGTCGACCTGGATTACAAAGAATCGTCAAGGGAATTTTGAAAAGAAAATTTTTTAACACTTCAGAAAAAAATTAATTAAAAATCAACCAACTGTTCAAGTTTAACCATTCTTGTTTAAAATCACGGAGAAACGTTATATTTATTACTTCAACAAATTTCAAATCGATAACAAAACTCAAATTGATAATTGGGCGGTTGCGAGAAATTGAAGTCCCAAATTAAGTTTTTTAGGGTTAACTGACTATTCTTTAAAAATTTCTCAAAATCCAGTAAATTACGTTAGAAATTCAAAACTAACCTCATTAGAATGGAAATCGTTTGCTCTTTCCTATGGCGTAACTGTTTCTTTTTAATTATATGAATCCATGCTATTGAGAAATAAGTGCAAAACATCACCCAAAACAACACAAAATATTAAATAAAAAATTTACTATAAAATTTTAAAATTCCGGCCTCGAGGTACATTGACTCACCATTAAGACTACTTGTGTGCCAAATTTCAAGGCTGTAAGTGCGATAGATTCGTCTGGACATCGCACGCACACAAGCATTGCCTTTTATAAGTATAGATAAGCACACGATAGTGAAAATCAAAGACTGATTTTGGAAAATAAAATTAACTTTTCTCAAAGTTCATTGAGAATCTAAACTTGAGAAAACATTTTTATAGATATTGATTCCTTATGGTAAGGCCATCTTGAATACAAGGATGCCCGCTCGTGTGCTGTGGATGTTTGGAAAGGGGGTGCCAGCTCAAGTCTCATACTCGTGTTGCTTCAAAACAGGAAATTAATATAACTAAACTAAACTGAATACAAGGAATAAAAGGAGAAAGGACGGAGAAGAGAGCGGGTTCTGGTTTCAACTAGTGGTATAAGTTGTGGCGGTAGTTCCAATCCCATTTGGATCAGCATATTCATCCAAGTCATGAGTGAAAGATTCGCGATAAAGGAGAAGTTTGGCATCTTCTGCAGGTCAAAGTGACCTTAGGTAAGTGACAAACTAATCACTGGTATTTTCTTCTGTATCACACTGTCTTATATCTCTCAGTCAAGGCTTTTCCCCATAGAGAATGTACAGTGGAGAAGTATTTTTTCGATTTCTTTTAGGAAATAGAGGGTGGCTGGGGAGAAGACGAACCTAGGCGTCATAAGCTTCCATATTAAAAATTATCGAAATCGATTTAGTGGTTGGGACTGGGCTAATGATCATCTGGCTTTGCCAAATTATTTTAAATATATAAATAGGTTTCTTTAAAATTAATGTTCCATCAGAACTCATTTTAAAAACTTTGAGTCATAATTTCATTTGGAAAGATTTCCTAAATGTCCCTGGAAATATTTCCGATGGAAGTGTGACCTTAGTCGCAAAAATGATCAATCAAACTGACCAGCAGCTTTTCTGCACAATAACAACATTTTTAATTTATTTTATTTTTAAATTATCTGTTGCTTTGGATTATTCTAAAAATCGATTATTGAAGATTATCTCGGATCTATTAGTGTTCTATTTGTTGGTTGAGAATTCTGATCCATGTAAAGCAACCTCAAAGAAACATTCGTTTTCAATGTAATTACTCAATGGAAGATCCATTTTCAAACCTATATATTTTCTAAATTATCTGTTGCTTTGAACATTCCAAAAATCAGTTATTGAAGATCATCTCAGATCTATTAATGTTCTGTTTGTTCATTGAAAATTATGACACATGTAAAATACGCTCAAAGAGACATCCATTTTCAAACATATATGACATGCTAGGACATTGCTTACATGGCAGCTCTCTTTCTGGAGTTCAGCTTGTGGATACCATTTGTTAAAAATTACTCGGAAAAGACAACATAACATTTAACATAATAATAGTATTTAGAACATTTCATCATTTAAAAATGAAAATTATATTCATATTTATAATTTAACGGGACACCGATGATGTTTTACAAAATTACATGTAGTTTTATAAACTATCTCTTGCTAAAAAGCAGATATTACGAAGCAATTTCTTGCATAAACTTATTTCGATACATTTAAATAACTTATTCTATTTAAATTTATTATCGACATAAATTGTTAAATTATAAGTCCCGTTTAACTATAAATGAAATGTTAAGCCCTGATCATTAATGCAGTGATAAAAGTTTCTTGGTTCATTATTATTAAAAATTCAATTCTTAATAAACCTTATAAAAAACTGACGCGCTAAGCTATATCAACCACATGTATTATGCAAAAGAAAAATTACAATAATAGGACATATTAAATATTCGTATGCAAACTTAGTGAACTTCGTTCTAAATTACAAATATATCCTTAGGGCTTCAACTGGAAATTTTCCAAGAATATAATTGCAAATATATTACGAAAACAGAATATTACTATAAGCTACTGTTCTGCTAAGAATAAAGGAAAGCAAGTATTTATATTCCTCCATTAATTTCATATTTTCATTCATATAGAAGTTAATTGTAGCTATAATTAGAAGCTCAAATACAATTTTTAGTATTTAGTCTGCTTTTATTTTCATGTCGCCGCTTCCATTTCTAGGTTTGTTTGGGATTTTTTTCTTTGGGGAAAATCAGGTTTCGTTATGACAAGATTCATCAAAATGTCTTTTCTAAGTTATTTTTGAACTAGTTGTATATCTCAGAACATTTTACCTTATAGTAGTTGATATATCTCTTGTTGTCCCGGATGAAAGAATGTTCATCTCTAATTTTAGATAGTAATGCGTTATGGTCTTTATTATTTATAAACGTAGTTGGCATTAATAATCACCGACTGTAAGCTATTAGCACACGATATTCTACAATATTCATCCGATATTTTTACGATGTTCTGCTCAATTCAGAATATCGAAGCAACATCATGGAGATATCGTATAATATCTTGTGATAATACTTTAATTATTACTAACAGGAATGAGAATTAAATCGAATAAAAATTATAAAATATATTAAATACAGAGAATAGACTGAGAGAGATTCAATATGAGAAGACATTTTGTTACTGTAGGTTATTGTGAATATTTTAACCTTTCGGCTACTGTTAGTCAAACCAGAATGAATTTCTTTGTAAATATTTGTTTATTAAAAGTTTTATTGTAATATGCATCCCACGCAAAACTGATGATCCCACACATTGTTTGCAAAATGAATGATTCATAAGCAGTTATTCTAATGGAGCTTTTCACCAATTTAATATAAAATGCAAATAAGGAAATAATTTTTACTCACTTCAAATGCTAAAACACATTGAATTTCATTTCTTTCTTCCGAATTTTGTCGCTGTATTTGGAGTTTCTTTTACATTTACCTCTTTTATAAACAGTTGTTTAGAAGCAATCCATGGAAGAAGTGTGAAAAATATATCAAGTCAAATTTTTCATCGTGACTTCAATTCAAAAGCGGGGATTTTGCACTGCTTTAAAAGTAATTCCGAACTATGGGCGTTTAAAACATTTTATGCAATTTATGTTCATTTTTTAAATGGTGAAGTTTCAACTACTTATTCTTTGTCGAATATTAAGAATTCAAAGAGAAAGTAATCATCAGAATATGGTAATCATCAAAAAATTCCACCTCGAGATTATGAAGAATCTTCACGTTCTAGACCTCTCCGAGTAAAAAAAAAACTTTTTTGAAATAATCTGTTTCTTTTCGGTCTGTGGACATGTGAACACGATAATTCAAACACGCAAAAAGCTAGATTGATGGAATTTGACGTATGATTTTTTTACCAGAATTGTAGATGTGGAACAAATTTTCATCCGAAACCAACAAAGGGTTGACTATCTTTCGGTCTGTATATTCGCATGCATTTCAAAGCAACAACTCAAAACCGCCTTAAGATTTATCGGTTAGCAACAAGTATGAGCGCTATTTTTAAGTAAGGTCCGTTTGTCAATACCTTTTCGAATTTCGCACGTGCGTGTGAATAAATGTACGTTCAGACTTCCGGTATTATTTGCACAGAATCAAACGCCATTCGTATTCACGGTGTCAGTCTATAAGTTTCGTAGTGGGAGGTTAAAATGTTTAAGAAAACCATATGCCCCTCCGACTATTAAATACGGTCATTCATCTGCTTTTTAACAGAAAGAAATGTAACCTTCACCGCCTCATATGCTATTTTGAAGGGGCTGTATGAAGGGGCAGTACCTGTGGCAATAACCAGCCGTGTTGTAAACCGCAATTGCATGCATATCTAATCCACCACTTTGATGATATCATCTGTTAACCAATGGCAAGCAAGCTGCTAAAGCATTTGAGGGCGATTTACCCATCTGTGCACTCTCTCACTTTTTTGTTATCATCTCACCGCGCGCGTGGTCAGATGATGTTGAAGTTCAATTTATGATTTTAGATTAATTATTGTTATATTAAATATGTTGTTGTTGTAACTCGTGTTTTTATTCCGTGTTGTGTCTGCACTGTATCACCATGGCGTAAACCCTTCTGAAGTAATAGAGTATATATGTAATGATAGTGTGAAGTACAGTATACATAAAGCTAGAATATTGTGCCCGTCCATCATTCTTCCTGCTAGTAATTTTGCATTGCACAAACTTATGCCCATAGCCGCTACAGAAACATTAAAGCTATAGATATTCATCCCCCCTCATGCGAAATGTATAGTGACAAATCAATGAGTGACAGTAAAATAAGAAAATGGGTGAGATTGTTCTAGAAGGTCGGGAAAACGATCGAATCGCATTCTGATTGGCCATCTGCAATCAATCGCAAAATCCTAGAAACTGTTTTGGGACAAGCATGGTGTTTTGTTTTGGTCTTTTTGGGACAGGAATCACCTCTTCCGCCTTCTGAAAACCTTCCTGAATGGCAGGCATTAAGAAACTGATGAAAAGGCGAAAACGACTTTGAATAATTGGCTACCATCAGAGGCGGCAGAGTTCTATGTGATAGATTCCAAAAACTCTTTATTCGTTACAATAAATGTTTAAATCGAGAAGAAAATTATGTTGAAATATAAAGAACTGTATGTAACATCAGATAAAAATGCTTTTTGAACTTATTTTAGCTTGTTTCGGTTTTTTTTAATGCGGACCTTATTTAAAAAGTAGCCTTTGTATATGATCTTTACACCAAAATTGTATATTTGAGCCTCATTTGAAACTAAATCCGTCGATTGGAACAATGAATGTTTGTTTATCAGCAATGTGTGTATGAGTACAATAATTCAGAAACAGAACAACCACGATAAATGAATTTTGGTAAGTGGTATAGATACAAGTTTGTAGACCTATTTCAAATTTGGAAATTAATCGATCTACAAGGAAAGTTCCAAAATGTGTACTAGATTTTCACTATCCTTCGAACAGGGTGATTATAATTCAAGTTGCACTTTCAAAAGGCTGTAAAAAAAGAAACACAGGTCAGAATGACCTGATATTTCATCTGAGAATGCGTGAAGCAATGGGAATTTGTTTTGCGAAAGAAAACAAATAGTTCAAAAGTTGCCTAATAGATGGCGCTGTTCTCGTGATAAGATGCTGAAAAACGATTGCTTTAAAAGGTATGCTAATTTTAAGATGCTTATTAAAAGACGTGACATTAGAGTCACACATTAGAGCACATTACAGTTTTGATAAAAAGGCAGGGAACATGCAGTTCGTGTTATTCTGTGTCTGAGAAGGTAGTCATGACTCGATCATTGAAGGATCTGGCTCTGCTTGTGAAGCTTTTTTACAAGAACGGTGACTGTGAGGCAATTGCATTGAAGAAATTCCGGACATTTAAGGGTTTAAGAAGCGGCTCTGGTCCAACGACTGCATTCGGTCTGAAGAAGACGATTGATAAATTTGAAGAGTCGGATTCATTTGACGTGAAATGTGGTAGAATGAGGAAAGCAATTGCTTCGATGTCAGCGGAGAATGTGGCTATAGCATTGCAAGAAGCATCTAATCAGGCAGTGCTTTGGGAACATGCAGTGCACGGAAATTTCCCGAACTTAAAAAATGCCTGTCAGCATGGTTCATAAAATTTTACGAAACATCGTTCAATGCTATCCATTCAAAATTACGCATGTTCAAGAGTTGATTCCTACTGACCTGCCAAAACGAGAAGCTTTCGCCCTGCAATTTCTTGCCCGAATGGAAGTGGACAATGCAGGGCCATGGAACATTTTGTGGACAGACAAAGCCCATTTCCATCTCCAAGGTTCTGTCAATACTCAAAATTGCAGAATATGGGAAAGAGAGAATCCGTTCCAAATGCAAACATTGCCTCTTCATTCTCAGAAGGTCACTGTGTGATGTAGGTTTACGGCAGCATTTATCGTTGGCCCTTTCTTTTTCGAGGAGATTGGTCCTTCGGGTCCTGTAGCATGTACAGTCAATGGGGCACGTTATGAATCTCTTTTGCGAAACCAGCTCATTCCAGCACTGCAACAGCGCGGATGTATTGATAGCACAATTTTTATGCAAGATGGCGCTCCTCAGCACATTGGAACACCAGTGAAGAAGCTGTTGAATCTGCATTTTGGAAATGACAGAATTATCAGTCGTCATTTCCCAACAGCCTGGCTGCCACGATCACCTGACCTGAACCTTTACGACTTCTGCCTGTGGGGTTACCTAAAAGATGTTGTGTACGGGGGTCCGATTGCGAACTTAGATTAGTTGAGTTGAAAAACCGCATTACGCAACACATTCACAATATCACCACTGACACTCCGATCTGTTGTGGAACATGTTGCTTTGCGCTTTCAGCTCATAGGAGAAAACGGTGGACAGCATATTGAGCATTTCTTAAACAAGTCGAAGTCGGTATCCTTTTCTTGATGGTTTCATCAGTTTTTGCTTTTTCTACGGTTTTTGGCTTAAGGACAGTTAAAAACCAATTTCAGTTTTGCTTTTTTCTACTGTTTTTGGCCCAGGGACAATTAAAAAGCGATTTTTCCTATCCGCTGTGGCACCACCTTGTCGTGGTGGATGAGCTTTGAACAAAGAGTGCCACAACAACATGACGCGTCTTTTAATTAGCAATTTAAGATTAGCATATATTTTAAAGCAATCGCTTTTTATCATCTTATCACATGTACAGCGCCATCTATCGGTAAACTTTTGAATTATTTCTTTTCTTTCGCAAAACAAATTCCCATTGCTTCCCGTATACTCAGATGAAATATCAGGTCATTCTGACCAGTGGTTCTTTTTTTACAGCCTTCTGAAAGTGCAACTTTAATTATAATCACCCTGTATATAAACACAAAACACTCCGTTCCCTGTAAGTAAACGAGGAAGTCAAAGGGAGAACACTCCTGCAGTGTTTTTTTCGAAAAGGTAGTAATTGCAAAAGGTGAAAAGTAGAGCTCCTCGAAGTATTATGCTATTTTATAAACATTACAATAAATCTAAATGACTCTCAATTTCAAAATTATGACAACTATTTTTCTAAGCTTCATATTTATTTGAGCAAAATTAAATTTCGAATAGCTAAAGACATCTTAACTATTCTCTAACATTGGAAGAATCCTGATTAAAAAAAACTCATTGGAATAGTCTACAGACTTACTTAATGAGGTTCCATATATGAGTTGAATGCCCCCTCTGCATTAAGAAAAAAGTAAAATGATGAAAAATTTGAGCCATTTTTTATACTAAAAATATAAATGCTTTTTCATGCAACTTTATACAAAAACATCATTTCAGATACTTCGAATAAAGCATCCATTATTCTCAGTCTTCAGATTCTTAGACACGCCCTCTAATTCATGAAGTTGTTTTCTTAAACTCTTATAAGTAGGAAAAATAAGCCATGCTACAACGGATCTGCACATTTTCTTATATTTTCTATAGTATCAAAGTTGTGAGTACAATCATTGTTTTACAGCAACCGTACAAATATATCCATTGTAGCTGAAACACTATTGAACAACAATGGATTCTAGTTCAATCTTAGTAGGCACTTGCACAATATCTCGAAGTTTATGTTTGTTCACCACTTGAAGTGCGTTTAAAGATCGTACCTCTATTATAAAAAAAATCCTTTTTCGGCAAGCTTGAAAGCAAAGGTAGATTCTTTTACGCTAATGTTAAAAGAGTAATGAAATATTACATATTGATCAATACAGACAGAGCCAATGACTTTATTGTTTCTACCCATTACAATATTTACGCTGTGATTCAGTTTTCATGACATTTAATTTTTTACTATATCAAGGTATTATCATTCCATTTTTCATTTCAAAAGGTTATGCTAGATTTATCGGTCAGTACATTGGTCCATTTTTTTATATCAACACATAATAAATCAACAGGTAGTAGTCATAAAAAAATAAACATCTCAGCAGTGCAAATATCTCCTAGATAACATTAAGCCAGTCTATCTGAAACAGTAACAAGCAATTGACTCTTGACACAAATGAAGAAAGTCTATTACTTAATCTAAGTTACAATATAATTGTGCGAACATTACTTTGTCATATGGTAAAAGCACATGACATGAAACACTTAAACACTACTAAAATGGGCTCATTTAGAGAACTCCCTGGTTACAGAGATAATAGTCACTAAATTCTTAACACATAACAGAATAAAAATTATTAAACATTGTGAGTGGCAAATTGAATACGTGTGTTTAAAGCATACGATATGAATACAGCCAATTTGAACAGTAAATTTAAATCTCCATCGAAGATTAAAACCAAATACTCAGGCAGAAAATCCCAAAACAATTTTAAAGTTAAAGAGATATTTTTCAATATCAAAAAGGATAAAGGGAACTCTTATTTAAATATCTATCGTTTTTGACTATTATATATTGAATTTATTAAAGAGATCTAGGTGCCGCCAAATTTGGTTAGTTATATATCAAATTAAAGTAATCTGTCAAATTAACTAATTATCAAATTAAATGTTTGATTAATTAAAAGTAACTATTTACTACTAACTATTTTAAATTAAATAATTAATTATGACAAAATCTTCACTAAAACCTTTTTAATGGCTCATACTATTTGCCAGCAATCTTAATCTTATAATTATCTAATAATTATCTTAATTTAAATAAAATTCATTGTGGCTATGTATGTATGTTCCACATCTCCTCCTAAACCACTGAACTGATTTCAACCAATCTTTGCACACTTTTTATTTAAGAAAAGAGAAAGGTCATCTTCTACTTTTCAAAGCCTAAAAGTTGTTTAAAATTTCACTTAATTAAAAATTAAGCAAGGCGTTTTTCCGAGAAATCTTTCATTTCTATAAATTTGTTTCTCTCATTTTAATATTTTTTTCAAAGTTAATTTTAAATTAAATTCGTAACAATATTCTTATTGAAGAATAAAAATAATACGAAGAACTGTCTCCAGGAGGACGAATGCTAAAGGAAACTTTTTAAGGTAGAAGATTAACATTTTATATCTATTGACCAACTATTGATTTATTTTCACGCTTTAAATTAATGAATAATTAAATAGTTAACTTAATTGTTTCAAAACATTCATTAAAACCTTTCATTTACTTTAGTAATTGTTAACAAAATTTGAAGTACCTATATAACAAATAATAATGCGCGAAGAAAACGGCTGATTTTAAAAATCGTCTGGTTCAATTGATATTCTCATTTTAATTAAAAACGTTTCAGATCAGAAAAGGAATTTGTGTATTATAATATTTATACAATACTAATTATTACATTAAAAATACTAAACATGAAAACATTTTAATCCGGAGCAAAGCGAGGCATATCAACTTGTTTACCGTATAAATATTGAAAGTGAATGCGGCTGATGGGAACTCATAACTTCTAAGTAATTCTTGCTGTCAAAAAACTTTCAATATAAAAGTAGTTTGTTATGATAAGGTGATAATTCCCCTAATTGAAATTTTCTTTCTATCTTCAATCGTAACGGAGCTATGGGAAATGATAAATTAGGGGGGGGGGTATTGAATATCGCTTTTCAGCTCATAACTTCTAAGAAATTGTGGCTATCAAAAAAGTTTCAGTACAAAAGTTGTTTCTTGTAATAAGGTAATAATTCGCCTAATTTGAATTTTCTTTCTATCTTGAATTGTAAGGGAATTATGGGAAAATGAAATTTTCAGTCGCCCACTATTTCCACCCCCTTTGAGCTGGTTAGCCCATCTGTGAACTCGGCCGAGATTTTCACCGTCCTTACAACATATCCGTCGCCAGTTAAAATCTAATCAAAATTACTCTAGCTATCGTGTTTACAAAATAACACGGGCCAAAAAGGTTATTCATATACATGTCTATTAATAATAATATGGAAAAGAACATTTCGTCCTTTATTCTCATAAGGATTGGAGCGATTATTTCGAAATTTATAGGCACCAACCTTCTGTGAGGGCCAATTGTTGGAAAAAGACAACAAATATAGGAGTAAATCTCCAAAATATTAAGAAAAGAACGAGAAAATTAACTAAATGCTTACTGATTCAAAGTCATAGCAAAAAATGCCCAAAGCTAAATACGAATTACAGTTCCGCATTTATTGTGAAAATATTTTAACTAAAATATGTTATATATACTATATTAAATCATCATTAATAAATTAAACTATAAATTTATATATTTTTTAAAAACGTTATATTAACCTATTTTATTTTGATATTAACATTTAAATAATGATGTAATTTTACATATTATCATTTGCAAACTATTTCTAATAATAGTGGCGCCATCTACCAATGTTAAGATGTACTAAAAACTAACTGAAATGAAAGGATATGAATGATTCAAATTAATCAATTCGAATGTACTATTAATTTAAAGATGTTAACAATTTTTTTTAATATAAGCAAGCATGAAATTAATAGGAAATCCATATATCAGGGCATTTTCAATAAATGTATCGATATATGATCTCTGTTTTTTACTATCTGTGATTAAAATATTGCTTCTACGTAAAAAGTTCAGGATGATGTTTCGAAATATTTGAATACTTATATTACTATTCCAAAATGGTAGCCTATTTATATTAAACATAAAAGTGTTTCTTTTATCAAAAATTTCCGTATTTAATTTATTATTTACTATTTTGATCTCAAGATCTAGAAAATCTGCAGAAGTAGTACCTTCATTAGTTTTAATTAAAGTTAAATACTCTGGATAAAAGTCAATAAGTGGTGTGTAACCTTCTTCTCTTGAACAAATAATTAAATCATCAATATACCTGTACATTATACAAGAATTGCAATTAATTTCTTTTTCAAAAAAATGTAAGTATAAGTTAGCAAGAGCATTACTTTCTGGTCCACCTTGTAGGTAGGTGAGGTTAGATTAACGTCCCGTTTTGAAGCAACACGAGGGCTATTTAGGGACGGACCTCGTAATTTTGAGCCTCGGTCAGATGACGAGGACGACACCTGAGCTGGCCCCTTCCTCTCCAAACTTCCACGCCACACCAGCGGGAGGACGTTTGCCCACTACGTATGATTTAGCGTGCAGCAGGCCCCATACACGGCGGATCTTCAGTGGAATCGGGTTTCGAACCTGTGACCCTCCGGTCCCGAGGTTGAGACCTTGCCACTAGGCCACCGCGGCCGGTCCACCTTGTGGAATACCTTTAATTTGTTGGTATAATTTATTGTCAAAGCTAATATAATTTTCTTTTAATATAACTTCTATTAGTGTTTTATATTTTTTTTAATCAATCATTTTATTTATGCTAAAATCTTCATAAATCTTTAATAAAATTCTCATCAAATCTTTGATATCTATACTATTGAATATCTTGAAAATCAAAAGTATGCACTGAGTAAACATCAATATCTTTAAGGCTCTTTATAATTTCAAAGCTATTATTAATAATCACAGTATTATTCTGTTCTTTTAATTTTTTAATAATCTCTTGCAAATATTTTTGTAATAATTTACCTATTTCCTTTATATAGCTATAACTAC
The DNA here is from genome assembly GCA_013235015.1 of Araneus ventricosus. Classification (NCBI taxonomy): domain Eukaryota; kingdom Metazoa; phylum Arthropoda; class Arachnida; order Araneae; family Araneidae; genus Araneus; species Araneus ventricosus. The sequence continues at coordinate 379,227 of BGPR01000658.1, read as the reverse complement.
CATTCGGTACACTTCTGAATTTGATAGGGTTTTTATGAAATTTTGGTGTAAGAAAAATATGGGGATAGTTAACTTTCTCACAATAAATATTTAATCTCTTATGAAAAGCTTTAATTCTATTGTCTATTTCTTTAAAACTAAAATTAGTTTCAATATATGCATCATTATTAAGAATAGGTTCTTTTAGCATCTTACAATAAAAATATTTACATATGATAGCATAATTGTTAGGTACTTTGTCAACATATACTATAACAAATTCCGACTGCAGTTCCTCTATATGTGTTTTTATATCCTTGTATCTTGTCTCATCAGTTGTTCTAAAGTTGTATCCACACAATTCATTCAACACGCTATGTTTATTCTCCTGAAAAGCGTCTAAGGGCATACTATATTGAATAGCCATTTTTAATATAAAATTCTCTAAATCTTTTCTTAATTGCGTTTTAATACTCCCATTACTATTAGATATAATCATTCTATATTTAGTTCCCTTTTTCATAAGTTCTCTAAATATACTATTATTTACTATATTTAAATCTCCTGTTATAACATGTCCATGCTTCTTATCTATATAGTTGTTGTATACATTACAATTGCAGTTTTCACTATTATTACTATATATACCTATAAACTTTTTAACGAAGGGTGGTTTTGGGTTCTAGGGGTCATGATCGGTGAAGATCTGAAGAAATTTTTCAATAGTCGTGTCATGCAATAGGTAGACTTCCTATAAGGAATCTACCTAAAATCAGTGCAAAACAGCTATAATTGTATGCTTTTGTTCTTGAAAAACAAAAATTTAAATTTTTATTGCACTTCTGTTAATGATCATACTAAAAATTCTTTAATAATTAATTACCTTTTCTACAAAGGAATTTATCTAACACCAACTATACAGTTAAATTATAACAAATTTTTATTCATATAAAATTTCATTCACAGCTTTTACATCATATCGTCGTTGTTCAGGCAAAAGTCACTTAGTCCTAAACTATAGTTTCGAGATGGCATCAATTCAAATTTAATTAGCTTTGAGTCGTTATGATGAATAATAGAAATTATTTAACAGATTTCAAGTTCCTACGGTTTATTTACTAAAGTTTGCATAGCAGGTTTCTAGCACGAAATAATTAATTTCAAATTCAAATTGACTGCAGTAGTCCGTCAAAAAGTTTTTGTGGACTTATTGACTCTGCCTGAGCGACGACGATATATTAGGTATAAATTCCTTGAATTTGAATATTCTCTGGAAAGAATTATTAAGTTAAGGAAATGTTCTCTAAATTTTTGCCGTCACTTGAAGTTCTGAAAAAAATGACATGTTTCAAGTTACAGTTTAATAAAAAAAAAGCTTGTTTCGTAACTGCAACTTTAATGTTTTGGTATTTTAATGTTTTTAATAATTAAATAACTTTAATGTTTTAAGTATGAATTTCAATTGAATGATATGTTAATTAATTTCAAATAATTTCTATGAAATTTGAAAACTCAAAGTTTCCTCAAAATCATTTTCTGTTGATTTTAAAGAAGAGGAAGTGGAACTCAACTGAAATAAAATATTTCAATACACCATGCAATCATTTACATGTTATATTTACTGCATTAACTTTAAAAAATAACGGATGCAATTTGAACACTTCTTTAGGCGCGGTGATCTCTCAGATCACATGCTCTTTTTTGTTTACAGTATCTTAATCTTAAAATTTTTGTAATGAAATACCTAAAATATATTTAATTCTCCACGTATTATTTTATTTCCAAATTTTTTCAAAAGCATCCAGACCCCAAGCAAATCGTTTTCATTGCAATTATTTACTTTAAGAAACCTTTGTAAAACTAGAAGAAAATAAAAGCATTAGCCGCGCCGATTTTAGACAATAGTTTGCAATTTCTACAGAAAATTAACTAATCAGGTAAAATGTATTTTGTTTAAAGCAATTCATATTCCACAAATATTCTTACAGGAAGACAGTTTGAGAGTCGGCGGCTATGGATTATTTAAACCAAACCTTTGTTCATTCCTACTCCTTAAAGGTTTATGGGTGAAGCCATTGACAAGGATTTTTACCCATAAACCTTTAAGGGTGAAAAAAAATCAAGTAGGAACGCAAGATACAGATGATCTCAGAATCCGAAACACACCACTCTTTTGCGCATCCGCCAGCCTGAGTTTATTTCACGAAAATAGAGGGGAAGTGAGAAATGGAGGGAGAGATATTTACATTTTATTTAGCTTGACCTAACAAAAATCATATAAAAAATAATAATTTCATAGAATTGAGGACCCGGGCGTCCTTTTATTTCGGGCGTCCGTTTTTATTCATTTCTTCGGCAGAGGGAACCAGTGTGGACTTAACTCCAGCGGGCGTCGGAGTTAAGTCCACACTGGTTCCCTCTGCCGAAAAAATGGAATAAAAACGAACGCCACATTCAGCTTGTGTATCTCCTGCATCATAAGCACCGGGTCCTTATTGCTATGTAATTATTTTTTTTTCTTTCCTTGTAATAGTTTTGGACGTTTTTCACGTGTGGTGTTTAAATCGTTTGAAAGAAAATGGTATCCTTTTTTGACATGAATTTTTTTCTTTTTTAATTCTTAAAAACTTTTTTTTCTTGTGTGTGTTTTCAATGGCATTTTGTTTTGGAGTGTGATGTGTTATTTTTGAGGGAGGGTTGTAAATAAACTACCCGTTTGGGGTGTTTGTTTTTGTGGGTTAACTTTGTTAGTTTTTTTTTTCAATTTTTGTATGTGAATTTTGAAGTGCTTTTAAAATCAAAGAAAAGAAAATGTTTGTATAATTGAACCCCGGGAATTGTATTTTATATTTTTCCCCAGCCACACAGTATTGTGATTTTTCTATATTCTGGCTGGGTGCACATTGTAATTTGATATTTTGTAATAATTTAATTGTTCAGGAATATTCTGAGATGTATTTAAAATCCACCCCTGTTTTGGGGTGTAGTATGTGCAATGGTTTAGTGTATTGTAGTGTAAGATATCTTATAATATTTTTATATTTCCAAAATTTACCCAGCTCTCCTTGTCCTTGGAGACTGTGGGGGCTGTCCCCTTTCGTGCTGACGGCAGTCTCTCTCTCTCTCTTTCCTTCTTAATTATTATTCCCCACCGTCCCGCTAAGGGCCTTTCTCCTTTTCGGGTAGGTCGGGCCAGTGTGGGTTCCTTTCCTCTCCTTTCTGAAAATGAGCTCATTTTACTGATTGCCTGTCACCCCTTTCCGGAGAAAAATAGTCAAAAGGTGCTAGTCTTGGCATTATAAATGAAATAAAAAAAATTATGAAACGATTGCCTGTCATTCAGTTTTACCCGGATGCGACAGCAGGACGGGGTGACTCAGATTTCTGATTAGCCGGGAGAAATCATAGAGACAGCCGCGCCTAACGAAGGGTTAATGTTTTTTTATTCGGAACTACATCCTATATTTTCAGCATTCAGTATGAATCTATGCCTACGCATCAAAACCACGGAGCCAGTTTCATTTTGGAACTCATTGTGCATGGAGCAGGAGGATCAAATCTCTTTAAGCGAAACACAATTTAAGACAACGAGTAGTTCATTGTAAAATGGCATGGGCAGTTCAGTTTTCCATGTAACTGCCGTACCGTTGATTAACTTCAATCAGAAATTATACTGAGAAGAAAACTACTTATGCACTTTATATGTATGACTGACAAAATCTAGCTTGTTATGATTTGTTTATTATTTTTGTTGCACCAACAAACATTTGAGGGATTCTACTGGCATCCATTCGTATTATTTTCCATTTAAGCTCGATCTGGACATTTGGACAACATACAAAATTTTCAACTGTTTCTTACACTATTTTGGATATAATTTAAACTTCTTTTACTTGCATTGCGTAACATAGAGTGAATGAACCATGATATGCGTTCTACAATTTGAATTCATTCACGAAGTTTCTTAGAAAAGTATTGATTCTCCTCCAGTCACTTGCCAATAATCAGCAATAGAGCACTATGGTGCATCATAGTACCGAAACAACACACTACCCTAATAATAAAACAAAAAATAAATAATAGAACTACAATAAAACATCATAATAAACCAGAAAAATATGGAGTTGCTTAATACGCATCGCGAGAAGATAATTGAGTGAAACGAGGGTGAGACGACGGAGATAACTTTTTTTTAGCGCTATTCCCACGTAGCACAAGATATTGTTTTATATCATAAAATTCGAAAAAGTAATATTGTACAATATTTTTCCCAATATTGAAACAGTGTAAAACGTAAGACTTTTTCAATACTGTACAATGTTTTTTTCATAATATTGGATAATGTCATATAATACTGTATAATATTATACCATATTGAATAATATTGTACTATACTGAATAATATTATATAATATTGTATGATGTCATGTAATACTGTATAATATTATACCATATTAAATAATATTGTACTATACTGAATAATATTATATAATATAACATTATAGTGAATATTTTAAAAATACAATTTAGAAGCATGGAAAAATATTAATCATTTAATTCCGAACTTCTAGATAACACTTCGCTATTTTTTGAACGCATCTACTTGCAGCAAGCTTTGAACCCGGGACCTTTTGCATCGCAACCCGAAGCCGTACCCCTAGACCACCGAGAGTTACAACAGTGAGCGTAAATGATGATAATAAAATGTAGCTACAAAGTTCGGATCTCTACGAAATTTCATGTTCATTCACAATTAATCTGAACAGTTTTCTTAATTAAATTATCTTTTATCGTTACAATTTCGAGTTCAAAATTAAATTAGAAGTCAAAGAGGAAGCAATTTTAGCTCTTATATCTAAATTTGCTAATTTAATAAATTAAAAGGCAATAAGGTTTAAAAGTGAATATAATAATATGTTTGAAAGGTTTTCAAATAATTTTGAAATTTATTTATTCCTCTTTCAATGTATTGCGAGACACCTTGAACATTTATAATGACAGTATTGATTGAAAATCAAATACAAGATTCGGAACAAAAAATCACGTGCATATTTTTACGATGAGAATAACACTCAATTTTTTTTCATCCATATGTGAGAGCTGTTTTATGGTTAACTTCATTAGTTGAATCCAGTCCGCCTTTTATATACAGTAAAACAAAATGACTATGTAAACATTATTAGTCAAATGAACATTTTTTTAAATACTTTTTCAGGATATTGGGTAATATAGTATTATTGTATTTCCATGCTGCGATCTGGCGGCCATAAGAATAATTTCACCTCAAAATAAGATTCAATGTCGATTAATAAAGTGCTACGGTATTTTTGTGCTGCCATCTTTCGAACATGGGAATAACTTCACCTTAAAATATTGATCAATGCTGATTAATGTAAAAATCAAAATATCATGTGCATTGTATTGTATAGTATGATATAATATTCAGCATCTTAAAGAATAATTGTTCCAGTGGTGTTTTTGTAATAAAAACCTTCAATCGAGTGATATCCTGAGTTAAAATGAAGATTTTTGTACATAAACATTGTTTTTATATTATTTGTGAAAATTTAGTATCTCGGAAATACTGATACATACAATACAATACTTTATTACAGTATTCGGTGTTCCTCGGTGTTCATAATATTGTATAACATTGTGCAAACATTATATAATATTTCTGTGCTACCTGGGTAGAAACTCTTCAACACTTCAAAAATTTCCGCGTTTGTTTGTTGTTTATAGTTTCATTTCACTTCATCACAAATAAATACGAAATCTGCACCACTTTTAAGTCTTTTGCTGCTTCTAGATTTAATGAACTAAATTATTTTCTAAGCAAAAATATTAAGTGAGGATAGTATAAAATAAATGCACTATTTTTGTGAAATCGATATCGTTATCAAATATTTATTATCTTTAAATAAAAGTTTTATTGCAATTAAATTTTTTTATTAATTTAATAAAAATTTTAAATTGCATAATAACCTTTTTATTTAATTCTTAGATTGGATACTTTTTTAATTTTGAAAAAATTTAAAGTCAACATCCATTAAAGAGACATCTCCATCTTATTACTGATACCTGAATTTTAAGGAAATTTTGCAATATAAAAGAAGAGGATAGCATAAAAGGAAAATTTAAACTTAAAACAAACCTGTATTTAGGTTATACGGGCAAAGTAAGAAAACTGATCTTTGTAGTAAATTCTGGTTTTCTTTTCCACTATATTTGAAATATTTCCACTATACTTCCAAAATATTTTACTTTATAGCCACTTATTGATAGCTGGCCTATAAGAAAAGAAAAATTCTATAGTCGATTATTTACAAGACATCTTTTTAGCTGACTAAAACAAGGAATTATGAAAGACAACAGTGTCCGGGAAATCTAGCTAATTTTAGAACTAATTTTTTTTAAAATTTTCTCCATGGTACTTTTAAATATCTATAAATTTTCTGCCCCTCCCCACACACACTTTTTCCACCCAATTACCGCCATTGAACATACCTACCTACCTTAAAAGCCATTTTAACAAGGGAACTTCATTCGATTTCAAAAATGTAAAAGAAAATTTATTTATAAACAGCTAAATGAATGAATTGGTTTTGTTTATACAATTAATGTATCATTTGCTCATTACCACCTCATTAAAGAACTTACGTGTCTTCTGAGAATTTTCAGAATACGATTTTATTTATAATTTATTAATTCTAAGAATACGATGTCTATTTATAATTTATTTAATTTCGTATTTGAGTTTAGATGAAGAACATTCACGAAACAAACAAAAATAAATAGAACGAGTGAATACTTTTTTTCCCTGAGAAATCTTTCTCCGTTTGGTTTGCAGAAAATATTTTTTTTCTTTGCTATTAACAGCTAAGAAATCAATGATGGTTTCTTCCCTTGCTTTTTCTATTTCAAAGAATTCTGCAGAAATTCATTCGCAGAAAAAATATTTTATTTACAACTAATCGAAAATAGAAACAATTATCGCCTACGTTTCATCGGCACTTTTTTCCTAATACATACATATTTATGAAGTCTCATTTAATATTTGCATGTTCAAGAAAAAGATTTTTTAGCGTTATTATTTTATATAATACGCTATTTAACATCTATTATCGTTTTTTTAAATTCATGCATCATTAGCATTCAGTTCTTTTCTTTCTTTCTTTTTCTTTTTTTTTACACCACTCCAAGATCGATCAAAGCACGAATTCATTCATATTTTTCGAATAACACACGCGTAGCTATGCAAGCAGAAATCTGATATTTTTTAAAGTTCGGCAATATGCCTTTCACAAAAACTAAATCGTTTTACATGAAAGCTGATATAGCTCCATCATATTGGAACTCACAAGCAGCGGCACACTGAAAAAAACTAGAAGTGAAAGAAAACATCTCATGAAAGATACCCCAGAATTGACCTCAGCTGTTGATCAAAATCACAGCCAATATCTGAAACCCTCACGTGACCTTCCTCTTTTCGTGTGAGTAATTGCTTTCGTTTCACTTCTTGCCATCTCCTCCGTTCCGATCGTACTCTCAAATACTCCCATGGCGTCGGGCATACTCAAGAAATTCAGAACTCGAAGTCCTGCCATAAGAGAGTTCCTGGCAGAATTCTTTGGGACTTTCATCTTAATAGTAAGTTTATCTACTATTTTTTATTATTATTATTACTTTAATCTTTCAGTTATTGACGACTAGTTTTGTCAATTCTAAAATCTTAGTGGAAGTTCTGGAGACAAATCGAAGTTCACACATAAGATGTGTGATTTTCATATATATGTTACCGCTAAAGTGTATAATTCAGTTATTTCATAGAACAGGGGTTCCCAAACTTTTTTTCCCTCGCGTACGCCTTGATTAATCTTTTTATTTTCGCGTACCCCCTACTATCGTATACATCCCCCACCCCACAACCATCCGTCTATCCAAAGAAAATTTTATCAATAACGTTAATAACTCGGGTAAGCTTAATAGTTAAATAACTCAAAATAACATTTGCCGGACTTATTTTTGATTTCCCATTTTTTCAATAGTTAATTTCGAAGCCAAACAAATTTAAACAATATTGTAATAATTTCGCATTAACTTATAAGGACAGCTAAAAATTATACCTTGTTATTATCAACTATTTAAGTAGTGTAGTTATTGAATAGTAAGTATTCACTTGGGCAGACAAAATTCTGCAACATTTTTAATCCCTTATGTTTTCTTGTTTCCGCCATTATCAACTTTGATTTCGCGTACACTCAAATAGACCTTCACGTACCCCCGGGGTACGCGTACCACAGGTTGGGAACCTCTGTCATAGAATAACTAGGTAATTCATGAAATACATATTTATTCTATGAAATAACAGATTCCACGCTTTAACTGTAACATATATATATATATATATATATATATATGCTTCAGTCTGTACTTCAAAATAAATTCCTTTATTCCATATATTCATATAATATTAAATGGAGAGTGTTCCACTGAATTAAGAATAATGTAGAAATTTTAAGGCCTCTTTTAAAATTTTAAACCTGCAGAAGAGTTTGGGTTATTTTAAGCTATATTATTTCCGAACAAATATTTTTCAATATATTTTTATATAAAGGGAAACGAAATTTTTCTTCAAGAAGTATACAAGGATCGAAATGTGGAGGTGAGGATGATTTACTAAAATTTCAACTCGAAAATCCATTATCTTTGGTAGAGCACTTCTCTCAAATAAATCTCTTTCTTGCATCATATAGATAATTACCCTCCGAATTACCTCTCTGCCGATTTTTTTTTAAAATTACTATTTAGATGTAACGTTTGAAAACATGTTCAAATACTGTTGAACCAAGCGAATTGTTATTTACATGCAAAGCTTCATTAGTACAATATAAATCAATGTTTTGAAAGTACTAAGTAAAGAACAGTAGCTTGCGAAATTCACTGGATGCAGCAGAAAATAGACTTACTACCAACCCGCGGAAATAGCGGGATGAGCAGTCAGAGGGTTAAAATGGTTTTTAAAATATATAATAGTCATGTTTGAATTTTAAGATGTTCTTTCTGTTAACTTTTATTAAATGCTAAATATGCATTGTTTCAGTTGCCGTATGAATTTCTTTATGTAGTAATAAAAAAAATTACTAGAACCAGGAAATATTAAAATTGCTGGATTATTCTATGCATATGAGAACACTTCTGAATCTACTCAATTTTAAAGGCTACTTCTTTTGCCTGATAAGACTCGTAACATAAAAACTTGTCGGCTTCGTTCGCCCGATCCTATAATAGTTAGGCTTCAGCTCAGTCTAAACTAATGAATGTTACTAGACAATAGTAATGATAAATGAATTCACCTTTTGCAAATAATGAAAGGGAAGTCCTTTATTATTCATTAATAACCTTTTAGAAAGTAGAAATGGAATATGACCTCTGTGTATTTGCATTGATGTAATTATCATTTCTAGATGAATAATGTCATTGATATTTCAAGAAATGTATAATTCAAAAGCATTTGAACGTTAACATTTGTTTACTTGCAATCACAATGCGAGTTGAATAAATCTTATACTGAAGTCTTGAGAAGTTTTCTTGCTTCTCAGGAATAACTTGGGAATGAGATTAAGAATTTCAAACCTTCAGCAAAATAAATACAGTAGAATTAATTAATTAAGTACGTGCAAAGAACATCATTAATAAATTATCTCATAGATCTCTTTAGCATTTACCTCTGTAATTCATTATTCTCCAGCCAAGAAATAACTTGTTTTAGATATCTTCTCTAGGGATATCAAACAGAAAGCATTAGGATTTTCCCTGGGGATAACTATGTGGGATTTGGTAAATTTCACCTTAAATGGGATTCTAAATGCGATTGATCCTATTAAAGAAGTCGAAGAAAGTGAAAAGATATCGAGCAAAACTGAATTAAAAGGGAAGTGAAATCTTAACACTTAATCAATAAATTAAGTCGGGTAATTGCAGTTCCGACTTAGCAGTTGACGGTTTGGAGTAAATAAAAACGTTTACGCTTAATTAATAGAAATCAGCACAAAATATTCTTTCTAAACTCATGTACCTGGAAATTTCAAAAAAAGAAATCTCACCACTGAATCTACGTATGCATATACTGTAAGTTCTTCAAATCCATTTAATTCGTTTTTAGATTCAAGGAGGTTTAAAGAAGTTCAAGGAAGGTATAAGGTTTCCCGCAAAAGCGTTTGTTATTTGCATTTAACTTGTTCATTTTCCAGTTTAGAATCGACGAATGCGTTATACCAACTCATTGAATTCGAACTTAGAATATAGATGGAACTTAAAATCCATTGGGATTCAGTCGTTTAGCATACAATTAAATAAAGTGAACTATCGTATAAGTGGCTTTTTGATTCATAATATTGTTCAGTTAAAGTTATAGACTTCTCGAATAGTCAGAATATCTATTTAATGAGCAGTATAATTTTTCCCAGGAAGTAATATATATATCAGTTGATGGTTACATAAAATGATACAATTCAAAGCGTGTATGATCTCTACATGAAAATTTATCTCTAAATGTCTTTACTTTATTCTAATCTTCCTTATGTTTGTGTTATTCGACATGAAATTTAAATTCAATCAAATTAAGATTACAGTGAAGCTACAGTCAGAGATCCCTACAGTTCTTCAAAATACCTCATACTTAGCTAGTAAATTCTTGAAATAAGCGGCTTCAAATTTAAAATAGATCGAGACTTGAACATGAATATTATTCATTTCCATAGAGCATTCTTTTACAAATTTATTGCTGGAGCAGATCTCGAGTTCTTTCATATAACTCAGACATTCTTTAAATTCGATTACGACTGAAGAGAACTATTGAACATAGTATGCTTTTAAAAGAAATAATATGTATATCATGTGTAAGAAGGTGGACTAAGAATTTGGAACAACCGGGTAATACGATTCAACTGAAATGTTATCTGAATTTTACAAAAGAAAAATTTATGTACGTCTGGACTCGTATGTATGCATTTTAGTGAAGTAAAATTTTATGTTTATACAACTTCGCGTTCGTGGTATTTTTTCAGACCAGTGAACCCAGCATTAAATAACTTTTCAGTTATTTATGACATATTCCAATACAATTTTATTCCACTGAAATTTTGCATAACAAGAGTAAATTAATAGCATGTAAATTACCCGGATTAAATTGCTATTTCAATTCATGTGAATGTTTAAACTTCTTGTAGCTTAAAAATGTAGTAGCTTATTGTGCCACAAAATATGTAATTAATGTATCCATTATGATATGATATGCCCCTAGTGTAATAAAAGTTTTTAATCTTTCTAAGTTTAAACAACACGCATAAATAAACAAAATCGTCATATTTTTAAATTATGATTGTATTTCAAAGTAACTTATGGATAAATCAGACAAGAATAACGGTTAAGAAATTTTAAATGGTTAACATAAGAACTCTTTACAAATAATGGAATGAAAATTAAATGTTTACTCAAAAATTGCATCTTAAGTCCTTTGGATATTTTGAACTTTTTCAATAAATAGTGGCCATCCAATAATACTAAATAGTCGACTTTAAACTCTACCAGATTATGCTGTGAAAATCTTCTCTGTAGTTGCCTTTTCAATTTAATACGTAGCAACCTGTTTCTATATGATGATCTGTAATTTGCAATTAGATCAAGGCCAAACTAATGATAATCCTATCTGATACAAAAAGCATACGCTCTTAATGTTTCTGATGATCGACTTGATTTCACCATCTCTATCAGCTTCTCGTCTTACAACCACACCAAAAGCTTCTCATAACAGTCTCTAACTAAAGTTGAGATGGATACCAAGTAAAGTTAATTGGTACGTCGACCATTGAATTTATACATCATACAAAAACGCCATCTTTTTTGCGTACTTACAGATCTAATTTTCATAATTGTTCACATAACAATTTTATTATTCTGGTATTTTCACCATTATTCTTTTTTAGGGAAGAATACTCTGCTACAGCATCAAAGAAGTCATCTATACGATTTATTTCATGTAATTTTACCTATTTAGTGGATAATATTTATTTTTCTTATATCTTGATTTGCATAATAATGCTAAAATTAATGTCTAGTTATATATGATTCTTTTTAACATGTCTAAATTTTTTCAAACATTCCAAATTTACATGTTGAAACTTAAGTGATAAAATTAAGCTCAGCCTATTCCTGTGCTTTTGTTTTAGTTGAGAGCAAATATCATGATAACGTGTTAAAAATATGAAAGACTTGAGGCTTCTTTGCAACAATGTATTTGCTATAAACGAGCAACTTATCGACACGCATGTATTCAAAATTCTTTTAAATTTTCTTTACATTCATTGTTTCCTAGAACCTTCAAAACTGCGTGCAAGAAAACACACATGAAAGATGTTACGAAATATTACTTTTTTCTAAGCGATGCAACAAATTTCCTCCAATAATGCATTGCGTAAGATGATACTTTGTTAATAGCGCTGCGATTGTAAATATATAAAGAGAAGCGCGATTGAATGAAATTACCCCAAGAATAACTTTCGATGATTATATGAATTACACTCGGTAATCAACAAGTTACTTATGAATGAGAGTGTATTCAATCGTAATATAGTAAAGGAAGCAACTAGCAAGCAGCCATGCATGCATACTTTTTTAAATGACCTTGGTTGCAGTCAATAAGGGAAACAATTTTTCAGAAGAAAAAATGTTAATTAATTGATACTATGCATGACATTCAGATTTAAAATACTGTATATTGAATAATGATACGAAAGATTCGCTTCGCAGGACTAAAGAAAAAAATACTATTTTGGTAGTAGGAAAAGTAGTTTATTTTTAATTTTTCACAGTCTTGAACTTTCGATTGATTTGAAAATTACGAAACAAATTGCGTAAATTTCCTTTTGATGGTTTTAGTACAGTGTGATGAGATTTATTACAGAATGATTTACTTACTATTCTGTTTTTCAAGGAAAAAACACAGTCAAATTTGTTTTAATTTTTTTTTATTTTGATATAGCTGTATACCCGGTTTTCTTAGAGTGAAGTTCTCGTCGATTTAGACTTTAAAGCAGACTACGCCTCATACCCTAAAAGTCTTAAATTTCATATGCCCAATAGTTATTTTTTTCATATTTTATTTATATTTCTTTTTTTATTACTCTTTTTTAATTTCTTTAGCTTTTCCTTTTTACATGAAAAATATTTCATCGATTTTCTGATGACTTACATTTCATTAAAACTTTATTCATTTCGAAAAAAAAATGCTAACCTCAAATGTTTTAATTTTTGTGACATACAATTAAATATATGGTATTTTTTAATAATCTTGGTTAAATTTTATTTAAGGTTTAACTGTTAATTAACCCATTTACTGTTTATATGCCAATCACATTATCTGTAGAATCATTGCAACAAAAATATAAGCTTTAACTGTTATTTCAATTTAATGAAGCCTTAAAACTCACTATATCTTAAAGCAAAATTCACTATACGTTGATTAATTAATTATTAAAATTCACGTTGATATTACTTTCACGTTGGTTTTTTGTGTACGTTTGTTTTATACACAATACTACCGGCTCACAAAACTTAAATAAATCATTCAGGCATTTTTTTCACTCAGATAAATTTAAATTTATTATTATTTCAATTACCTTTTCTGGTTTAATTGTATCACCTGATTAAAAAAGAAGGAAAGTTTTGCAGTAATCAAGATGTGGAAAGAATTTTGACTACCTTAAATACACGAAGCAGAAAATACCTCTTATTCGTTAAAGCTGTTTTAGTAAAAAAAGCTTATTCTCTAAAGAAACTTGAATCTTCGAGAATCTCCAGTAAAAAAAAAATAACGTTGCCTTTGGGTAACTTTGTGGATTAAAGCCGCTTTAAAGGTCTATTAGTGTAAGAATTCTCCGGAATTCTGAAGAGATCATCTTACTTTAGGATTCTTTCCTCTTTAATTAAAAATAAAATGGGATGTCTAAGAACTTCCCTGAGAACCTTTTATTTTTTTTCTAAACTCTATCTTATCTTTTAAGAAGATCTAGAACAAGGATCATTCTTAAACAGTGGTTTTAAATGTATTCATATTATGTTTGAAACTAACTTTCTATTTCATTCAAGCAAAGGAAAAATATATTTAATCTAAAAGGTATTCCACAAAAGTTTCTAGAAAATATTAAAACAAAAATTTGAAGTTGTAACGTATTTTTTGCGTAAAGTACATAAAAAATGTTTTTAATTTTACATTTAAAATAGTTCTCAGTTTGAAAGAAAAATGTGTGCACAATTTTTGTTGCTTTTTTATGCTTCATTAGGAACTTATAATGCTGTATTTTAGTAATGAATCCTGAAATTATTTACTTTCCAGGGAAACTCAAAATTAATGTTACACAGGTAACTTACTTTAGTTATATAAACCTTGAAAGTTAAAATTTTTGAGTCAGTTTTTTTTCATAAAGGTTTAATTAAAGAAATCCAAAATTTCATTATTTTTGCACGTAAAAGTTATTTTTATACCAAGTCACATTATATCATAAAATATAAATGCATATTAAAATTATTTGAGTTTGTACTAAATTAAATATGAAAGTAAGTTTTTATAATATGAAATGACATATAAAGAGATGGTTGTTTAAATTTTCATGATGATTTTTCAAATTATGATAATAACATTTAAAAGAATATACTCCTATAAAACTGCTGAGAATTTCTGGTTTGTGTGGTAAAGTAAAGAACCAACATTCTAATCTAAATAATTTTCAAATATTAGGCTCTCTTTGTGTGAGATAATTTAGTATATATTTTTATCTGAAAAATAAATTATCAAATAGAATTTGTGAACTGTTAAAAACAAAATCATTTTTATACTCTGGTTCTCAAAGTTTTAAATTCTTTGTGTACAAATATTTTATCAAGTAAGTTACTGGAATTCAAAATTGGGGCGCGTGTGAAAAGGATATATACGCCTGGATTTACGAGATGATATCTTCTTGGAATTTATCTTACTTTTTGAGATAATTTTTATGTCCTGAATATTCTTTTATTTTCAATTAAATATAAAAAAATGAGAGGCATTATTTTTATCTATAAATACATTGCTGCGACTTGAAAAATAATATAAATAAAGGAAAAAGTAAATGATAAATAAACATTTTAATTGTCCTTTTATATCAAGAAAAAATTTTTAAAATATAGAAAATAAATATTTCCTTTTTATCCGAGCTTAGACAACCCCTTAATCGTCAATTTCACTCAGTCTGTGTTGAAAACATAATATAAAAATATGTTAACATATATAATCATAACGAATCTACCAATTTAACACGTGAAAATAATTTACTAAAAGTGCAAATTTTAAATAACGTTATTTATATCCCAGCACGAAATTCTCTATAATATTGTTGCGATATTTTACCATAGAGAGAATATTGAGCAAAATCGTAAAAATATCATATAATACCATTGTGCTGATTGAGTCTTATCAAGAAAGAAATATTTCAATTCTTTTGATAAAACTTCTCGTTAATATTTGGACCTAACCATACGCTAGAAACTGATAAAATAAAGTACAATTGATGGGAGACTTATTTTCCCCAAATTCTCACGCTTTTCTTGGTACAGTTAAGAAACCACCACATATACAGTGGTTGACGCCAATCTAAACACAAGTATCATTCAGTGAAATATTGGCCTGGACCTTTTTCTCCCTCTTCCACAAAGACAAACCTCCTCAGAACGGAATTATCTCATCGGCGATGACCCATGACCGGCGAGCCAAATATTGTACCCTAGATATTAAACGTTTAAGGAGCGATTTGAGCGACGAAAGATTTCTGTGATCTTCTTGACCTTAAACGATGACAGTTTCCTGCTTACTCTAGAAAATACGTTGCGGCAAAAAGCGGATAAGCAGCAAAGAAAAAGTAAAAATGTCGCGCTGCCACTTTAATGCGATGCAATGTGCTCATCAACTCATCAGTCACATTTTAAGCTGTCTTGAATGTTGCAGAGATATTTGTTGGAGATTTAATCGCAATAAATTTCTTCTTTCATCGAGAATAATTTTATAGGAACGATTTCCTCTTTTCCTCAGTCTATCTACAAAACTATCATTTAAAATTAAGTGTCAATTTTAATCTGATATAAAAGATAACAGATGTTTCTTGCAGTAATGAATGTTCAGAAATAACTTTAAGAGTGTTTCAATAACTTTAAAAGTATTGGGAACTGTAAAAACGTAAGGGAATTTTATCTCATGTTTAAAAAAAATGAGAGTTGAAAATTTAATATTTTTTTTTATTTTTCAGAATCCTCTTTTGCCATATGATAAATGTAG
The DNA here is from genome assembly GCA_013235015.1 of Araneus ventricosus. Classification (NCBI taxonomy): domain Eukaryota; kingdom Metazoa; phylum Arthropoda; class Arachnida; order Araneae; family Araneidae; genus Araneus; species Araneus ventricosus. The sequence goes on along the minus strand of BGPR01000658.1, from coordinate 362,885 downwards.
ATTTTAAAACAGAGAAACAAAAATTACAATTTAATATTTCATAAACATTTTCACTGATTTTAATGAAGTTAATGAAAACAAGTAAAAGAAATTGATACTTTTCATAATAGTAACTCATTAAACGCGTTAAGTTACATTACTGTAAACTCAACACTCTGTCCCAAAAGTTTATAGAATCTAGTGAAATATATGTTTTAGCAAAACGGAAATGCACACAAACACCAATTACAAATATGTTTATTCAAACCATATGCGACTTGCATTCAACGAAATATTTAGAAAAAATAACAATTTTTATTTCAATTATATAGCAAAAAGGAAATATTAGGTGTCCCAAAAGTTTATAGAATATATGACATTTCAACAAAAGGTGTTCAATACAATGTTCTTAATAGTTTCAAGTTTTTCCATTTCTCAGTATGACATTGTATACACGTTTTTCCATCGACATAATTAAGGTTTGTAATATCTCTGGTTCCAAGTTGTACCATACACTTTCAATGGCTGTCTTCAAGGCATTCATTGAATAAAATTGCCTTCCATTCTCATATACCTTCCGAGACATAATGCCCCACACATTTTCAATTGGGTTTAGATCAGGTCTTATCGGTGGCCACTCAAGAACAGTAACATTTTTCGAGTTTAAATAATTTTTCGTAGCATCGAAGGTATGGATGGGATCATCATCTTGGTGATATTACCAATTCCGCCCCCCTATGTTTTCTGCAAATAGCATAAGATGATTTTCCAGTGTTTCTATGTATTTAGGAGAATTCTGTTGGCCATCTAAAAAGGCCAAACCCACTTGAGCGTCGAAACTGAAAGCCACCCACAGCATCACAAAACCACCACCACTTTACCTACTGAAAAAGCTCCTGAGCTCTTTTCGTAAATCATGCGAATATTTTATATTCCCGTCAGGTTCATCGAGGTTCCATTTTTGTCATCACTGAAAAGGACAGCCATCCATTTATCACCATATGACATATGATTACGAGCCCATTGTAATCTCTTACTAATGTGAAGCTTTGAGAGTGGTAATCGGCGAGTCATTTTTGTGTAGATCATATAATCAGATTCTATAATCCATCTATGAACAGTGTTCTTGGAGATTTGCAACCGGAATGCCCCAGTAATTTCGCGAACCGACATTTTCTGACTTGAAAGCCATTCTTTGTATCCGTCTATCACTGCGAATATCCGTCATACGTAGTCTTCCCGAACGAGGTTTTGGCTCATATGGAGTCTTACGAGTTAATACGCGATAAATCCTGCTTTTAGAACGATTTAAAAGTTTCAATATTTTCTTAACAGTCCTATAGAGCAATTTCAAATGCAGAATTTTACTCACTTCATCATTAGAGAGCTGCTACGCTTTAGGCATCTTGAAACTCAGAACAAACGAAAGGTTTCCTTTTCTTACAACGTATTAATTAGGCTCCAGATCGACGTCATGATTACCGATACCATATTTGCATAAAATTGCATTTGTCTATAAACTTTTTTGACAGTTTATTTCAGTTTATTCGACGATTTAAAAATTGGCACCAAATATACGGGGTAGAACTGCCGTTTTTTCAATTTAATAGACATAACATATCTGTACAGTAAGTTACATCGAAATATATCATATACAACAAAAAATATAGGCAAAAGACAACATTCTATAAACTTTTGGGACAGAGTGTATATTAGTTGATATTTTAATATTTACATATATAATAATTGAATCTCATATTTTAAAATATACAGGATGTCCCAAAAAAGTGGAACAAGCATTTATTTCTTTAAAAATTGAACCTAGACATACACTTCCAATTACAATGTTTCATGAAATAAGGTAGGAATTTTTGTGAAACACTTTGGCTACTGTGGAAGTTGAATATGAAATGTTAAAAAAATTAAATTTTTATACATTCCCTGTAGAGCGAAAGTGTCAATGAGTGAAATGTTCATCTTACACTCATCTATGTATAAACTAAGTTTCCCGGTTCTATCTGCAAAACTTGCAGATATATGTTAATTTTTAAATTTCAAGGGGCTGCTCACAAATTTACATAGAAATGTTTATTGCAGAAATGCAAATTTATTCAACATAGAAAAATTGCGAAATGCAAATATTTGTCAAGTAGTACATCATACAATCATCATGGATTGAAAAAAATTGGCAATGACGCATAATGCTACTCCGTTTCATTTGCAGATAGTTGCAACCATCGACTTAATAAAGAATGGGAGGACAAAATGAGAAAATGAAAATTTAAGGTACAACAGGAATATAGCGTAATATTGAACTAAAATACTGAATTATTTGCTCTTAGTGCCGTGCGTATTATTAAGCTTTACCAAAAAGCAGTGGCGACTCGTTCTTGAGGTCTGCAGAACTCCCTAAACTTATTTTAAAAATTCGTATTTTCGTTTTTATTCTCATTAACTTACTTCTCCTCTATAAGAATTCAATTATCAACGAAAAAAGATAAAAACGAGAAAGGAAGACGGATAATGAATGAAAAAGTAAGACAGACAAGGAATGGGCTGCAGAGCAAATAGTTTTAGAAAGCACTAAAATTCGCTCATGGTACTTAGTGATATAATGAGCGAAGGCGAATAGCTATTCTTTCTGTCTTTGAACTTAGCCAGAACTGGATTTTCGGATGCTTCTGTTTTGAGCTAGGTCAAATATTGTTCTTTTTTCCCCCTTCAATCTCACCTATGGTTCGCCTTCGCGCTCTTGAATTTTTTTTTTATTCGCTGTTTTTTGGTTTCGGATTCACTTTCATGTTGCCTCAAGGGGAACACGATATTCGATCGTATTCGTACATACTCGATTTTTTTGGTTAAAAGTCACTCCCCGAATAAAAAGGGACTGTAATTTTCTAAAATACAGTTCAGATAATTACAACTACAAGTTTGGACAATTTGAAGGTAAAGCTATTTTTGAAAAATTGTTTTTCAATTGTATTGTAGAGATATTTTTATAGCACTACTTGTTTCTAGGGAAATAAGCCTCATTGCTTATATACCACCGTGGATATTTTTCGAAGGTTTACAAGATGAACTATTTTCATAAATACTTCAATTAATGTATTATTTGACTATTTTTTAGATTTACCAAGAGTTTAAAGATGCATTTTTTTCATGATTCTGCCCTTTTATGAATTGGAAAGATCAGAGGATGTGAAAGTTTATTTATATACATTTTGAAATTTAAAAACATTAATTACAAGAATTCTATTCCATAAGAAAGAATAAATATTCATATTATTCTAATGTTTATGGTGACCACATTTCTTAACAAATTTAAAATCTTTCTCACAAAATAAAAGCATTTCTAAGTGCTCTGTTGAAGAAAACTTTTAATTTGATGCAGATTTAGAATCACACAGGAGAATGTTTATACTTTCTTTTCTTTATTAGAGTAAAATTCTAGAAAGTCATGCTAATTTAATTTAGTTTTCAGCTGACCATTTATGTTATGAAGTAAGCCAGGTTATTGGTGCCAGGTTTTTTTTTACTTATGGCAATTTGATTGCTAAGATTAAGTAAAATGAAAAAGAAATAAAAGAGAAAGCAAAACTCCACTTTTACCAACGTTTTCAATGATATAATTTAGTATGCTAGTGTGGGCTCATTTAATAAAAGATGAATGAAACTTTTAAAGCTTGATTGAAATATATTTTCTTTTATGTAAAATTATTAATCACTAGACGGCTTCGGCGACCAGCTGGTTCGTCCATATTATAACTTATATCTTAAAATGATTCAGTTGTATCAATAAAATACGCATATATTGGAAGTTTGAAATAGTTGTTATTGTTGTATTTAATGTTAATATTTTTTAATTAAAGGTATTTATCAGAGGAAGTCATTTCAGCTTGAAATTTTTAAACGTAATAAAGTGTAAAAAAGCAATTGGAAACTCAAACAAATAACTATCATATATCAAATAAAATGTCATGAAAAAAAATTATATTTAGTTGATTTTTTTAGATGAAACAATTAGTTCCAAAATCAAAAATGAAATAATACAAAGAGATCATCTTTAGATGCATAAATTCAAAAGTCTAAGTTTCCAGTTCGTAAATGAAATTTAAAGTTAAGAGAACAGTAATTGAATAGAGTTATTAGCTGCTACTTCTCAAATATTTATTTGAAATTGTTGCTATAATTTGAAAAACACTTTAATTTTAACAAAAATGGTATAAGAATATAAAATAATTTTTTGAAATAAAAAATGTAATAAACTCTATAATTCGAGACAATATTAAACAGTTTTTAAAACATTATCAAGCATATGCCATATTCATTTATAATTTGATATTTCATTATCTGTTTCGCTCTGATTGTGGTATTCTAATTGGGTTTGTTGAAGGATTGGTAAAGTACGTATAATTTGAAACAGGAATGAAAGTTTGATAAAATTCCGTAAAAAAAGTGACTTAGCATTAAGTTTAATATCACAGAAAAGGTCACTTTCTACATTTTAAATTGGATTTGAAGTAGTACCGGGAGACGAAGGTCTTCCACTTCATCCCGAAGAATGGGAACGGTGACAACCTTTGTCTTGCACGCGTAAAAAGGGTTTAAAATGTTCAAAAATTGTAAAATATAAGCATTTAAAATTTAGAAGGGGGGACTTTTCGCGGTAGAGAACTGCGAATCTCGCTAAAGCCAACCGCAGTACCGGGAGACGAAGTGCTTCCACTTCATTCCGAAGAATGGGAACAGTGGCAACCTTTGTCTTGCACGCTCCAGGAGGAAACAAAGTTTCCGTGACCTTGTCCGCGAGGGGTGTTGTCCATTCTGTGACCCTTAACGATTTGCGAGCAGTAGATGATGCTTTCAAAGAGATTTTAAAATTCGCCGAAACAACATACAGAGTTCAAACTAACAACATTAGAAAGATAAAAGTTTGCACTTTAAAATGGTATAATAATAATTTTCGACCGATAATTACTTCGGAAGTTATTCTTGAAAAAAGGCCTAAACCGGCCAAAATTTGCCCAATTTTTTAATAATTAAAATTTGAATAAAAAATTGAAAATATTGCTCCTAGGTGCACATTCCCACCCTCGAAAGAATACCTCTACCAAACTTGGTAGCTCTAGGTTCAACGGTCTGTTCTGTAGACCTCCAACAGACAGACAGACACACAAACATTCATCTTTATTATTATTAGAGATTATTTTGCTTTTTTGCATGATTTCATCAAATGTTTCGGTTGGATTGTCAAAATCGTTAGCGAGCCGTTCAAACGGCCAATTAGGAGGTCGAAGATTTTAGTAAAATATTTTTATTTTCGGACAACGAACATATAAATATTTTACTAAAATCCGTGTACGAACACATATTATATGGGTTCATATAACGAACACCTCACAAAACCAATTCTTGAACAAGTGATGTTGTGTGTGAGATTTGTAAAATTGTGGCTTCTACTCATCGTTGGAACTAAAGCAGGAGAGATAAATAGACAAAAGTGGAATACAGGAAGGTTGCCAAAAATGACAGAAAACTCGCCAGGTTAATAAATCAGAACAGGAAGGTAAATGAAATCAAACGTAAAAAGTGTTAATTTCCGTATATCTACGAGAGATTTTGATAAATGTATACATAACCTTTTCATGCGTTTCATAGCTGATGTATGTTCCTTGAATATTTATGCTTTTCTGAGCTTTTAAATTAAAAATAAGTTATTGTTATACGACCTTTAAGAAGGTGAGTGTCGAGAGTTGTGTTCGTCACAAAAACCAGGCAAGATTTATCTAATATTTTTATTATATATAGATTAAACGGTTTGGGAAATTTTAGAATTTAAAAATTTGAAATTTCAAAACTATATATGAAACTACAGATAAGATCCAAAATTTATTTAAATATGAATAAAGCATTAAAATATGTTAGTGAAATACAAAATTTTCTTGATATGAAAATTTCAAATTTAATATAATATTTCAAATTAAGAAGCAACCAACTCTATATAACATTTAAATAAATTTCTCAGAAACCGGCTGTCGCTCAGCTTATTCCAGCATTCTCATACAATCCAAGATAAGTGCAAATTCTTTGAATTTATAAGCCTTTCTATTTTTTCTGATCTTCTACAAGTCATGGGGTCGGGGTCGTGTGTTGTTGATTCTAAGGCTTGCACAGTCACTATCGAAATTTCATACTGCAGTTTTTTTGAAAATCCATCATCTTTGTAAGTTACATGTACTTAAATCTAGTCAAACTCCTTCAAGTTGGCATATAATTTTAGAAAGTAAAAAGCTGACTATGCTTTTGCCTGCAATGTCTGATTACTGCTTGTACTTTCTAGAATAGCTGTTAGGAAGCCCACAGTATACATCTTCTACAAGTCAGGGAGCGTTTTGTCTGATTGCAGATTCTAAGGCTCGTACAGTGACTATCGAAAGCTCATACTGCAATTTTGTTGAAAGTCCATCATCTTTGTAAGATAGATGTACTTAAATCCAGTGAAACCACTTCAAGTTGGCATAGAATTTCGGAAGCCAAATAGCTGACTTTGATGTTGCCTTCAACGTCTGATTACTGATTCCACTTTCTACAATAGCTGTTAGAAAGCCCACAGTATACCTTGAAAGATAACAATAATCTAATAATAATAAAATATGTCAAATTTCTCTAAATAGCGATAGACGTTGCGGAACATTTCTTGAACAGTGATTTTCTTTTCCTAAAATGATAATGTTTTGAAATGGTAGGATTTAAGAAAATTGGGCTGGTTGAGAAATTTGGAAAAGAGAAGCGTTTTAATTTTTTGCTTTAAATCACTAAACCTTTTACATAAAATTAATGGCATTTTAATGTTTCAACTCTACGGGAAACAATATATGTCTATTATTTATGGTTGAACTTGATCATATATATTCGTTGAACATTTGTTGATTTTTTTTCTTGATACGCTATTACTTGGTATGCAGTCAGCGTGATATTGACTTTATTTATTTCCCCTTGAAATTCAAGAATTCAATCCGTATTCATAGGACACACGTGAAATGCGTAGCGCCAATTTAATTTTTTTAAAAACTTGCAGTTATTAACCCTCTGATTCCTAAGAAATTCGAATAGAGGGACCTCACAATACGGGAACGCCCGAGTTCCTCTTTCAAAGATAAGGGAAATTCACTTCCTCACCCTCAAAAACCACAATGACAGCTGGCACTGTCCGAATTCTAAGAAAAAACCGCTTTTCCCTAACCCATCTGGGCGAGTCACTCTAACGAGGAGAGCGTGCGCAGCGGGGTTGAAATCAATCACTATTAACGAAAGGGGGTGGAAATTTCGTAGTGATATTTGAACGTTTCGGACGGTCGCCGTCTTATGCTTGAAAGGACGTTCCCGTATCGAAAGAGTTAAATGGCACATGTATCTACATTTGTCATGTGACTATGTCATAATTGAATTAACTTCATTGGTGAAAATTATCTATTGGCAAAGTATTTTACTGAAGATGGTCGCTCAGAGGAACAATAATGTAACAAATAAATTCCTCAGAAGCATGCTGCATATTTGCTAGTTAAAAATATCTAAGACTCAAAATAGGTCCACAGTCAAGGGGCCCAAACGCACAACACAGCGTCGCGGCAAGAAGTGAATAGGCTACAGAGAAAGATAATTCTCAAAGTGAAATCGAGAAATCCTAACCAATTGAAAGGGAGCCTAGCTTCCATTCGCAGCAATACGAACAGTGATAATTGATATTTACTTCCTGCGAATTGAAATTCGAACGCTGTTGAACGTCCCTAAAAAAAGTGGTTATTTATGAATTGAAATCGGCTGGCTTCAAATAAACAGATATATCTAATCTCACCTTAGAGTAAACTCTTACGCATATTAAATAAATTATGAAGAATGCATTTAGAATACAATAATAGATACATGGGTGGAATACATTTCTAAATATATTTAAAAAACATTAATGTTAGAACATAGGTAGAATACATTTGAACATTTAACAAAAATCGATTGCATTGAGATGGAATAAAACGACCGTTTTAACCCTCTGACTGCCGATTTTTTAAAATTACTATTTAAGTGCAACTTTTTAAACATGTTGAAATATCCTTGAACCAAGCGAATTGTTATTTACATGCAAGGCATTATTAATATAATATGATTCACCGTTTTAAAAGTACTAAGTAAACCCAGCTTGAGAAAATCGCAAGATGTAGCAGAAAGTAAGTAGCCTTAACTCCAACCCGCGGAAATCGCGGGATAAGCAGTCAGATGGTTAAAGAAAAGAACAAATAAGTATTTCAAAAGTGAACGTCTTGATTACCACATTTTAATGAAAAGTAACAGAGTGAACGAAATTCCATTGCTTTTTCTACCATACCAAGTGAGTTTGGGCTGAAGATTTATTTCATGGAAATTCTTGGTTTTCGTATTTATTATTATTTTTTTTAAAATTTCAACTCAAATGAAATCATATTGTACGAAATGGAAAATGCTTTGATTTGTGCTATGTAAAGGAAACTCACAGTCAAAAAAGACCACCTTGAAGGAAATGCCTGTTTGATATGTTGAAATTATGCCAAAGATATAAATATGAATTAAGGGAAAAGTTAAAAATAAAACAACTGTGAGTTAATAATAACAAACAACGATGAGAAGTAAGAATCCGGTGGATGACGTCATCAGAGGCCATTCATCCATGTAGATTCAAAATTAGAATAGGTTTTCTGTAGAGGAAAAAGACTTTAAGGTCCGAATTTAATATGAATTTCCTCTAAGGCCTGAACCTATTCCGGAATATATTGGAAAGAAAAACATTTATCCACAAAGAAGAAATTGAAAAACAGTCTTTTAAACAAAGTATGAAAAGAAGGGATTAAAATCTTACCTCTTACTAAAGCTGTGGAGTGGAAGAAAGAAAGAACGCCGTTACAAAAGTCAACTAAGTAAATAGAAATAATGCCCATACTGTTGAACGATTGCAAAATGTTGAAATTATGTTCATACCTTTGAAGGATTGCAAAATTCTTAAATTTGCCAACCTATTAAGTAAAACAAAATTGAATTTATAAAAGTTAGACTAGTGAGATGGGTAATGTTTAAGTAAATTTATTTTGCTCTTAATATTAATTCTTCATTTGTTTTTATATTTGAAGAATGTGTCCTAAAGCTGAAAAGATTGTTACCCTTCATGTGTGAGAGTTTAAAAGAATTTGCATGCAAATAAATTAATAAATAAATAGAGAATCGTATAACGTGAACTTTCAATTCAACCTCTGTGAAGGTTATTCAATTCTTTGTTGATAAATTGAAGTTAATTAAAATATCATCATTTTGAAACTTTTAATTAATCTATAGTTAATTAAAATATATTTTTCTTTCTTCCAAAATCACATCCTGAAAGCATAGTTGTAATTAAAGTCAGATTAAATATTTTCAATTTGCAAAAAAAGAATAAAAACAGATTTAAGAAACCTACAGCTAGAAGAATTTATTATTTCCTTCAAACTAATAAAGATTCAAACTTTCTAAATCGATTATGGATTATTTTCAAAAGGTAAATTATTTGATCACAAAATTTAACTAAGATAATTTTTTGCAGAACTTCGTTCCACTAAAACTAGAAGTATAAAATTTTTTAAAAATGTAACAAATTTTTTTCAACTTCTTAATATTACCAACATTTAAGTGACATTTAAATACAACATTAAGTTTCGTTGATTAATAAATTTTGGAATATTTTTTTATTCATAAACACCAACATATTATAAATATTATATGCTTTTATATTTCTATTACATTATTTTCATAACATTATTTCATTTATTTTCATATTCCTATTATTTTGCATCTATACCTATGCTTTCAACAATTTTTAATATTTCAAGTATTCTTCATATACTCCTTAATTCTAACATGTTTTATAGCTTCAAAAATGTTTTGCATTTTTTATTTCTTTAATGTAGGAGAAAATCAACACAATGCTGTAAAATAATGTACACAACAGAAATGTTCATAACAATAATGTTGTTACCTGTAAATTTCATCTCATAATCTGTTGTCTGAACATGTCTAGACTCAAGTGTAGATACAAATATTTCGTCACCCTTAAATTTATCTCAGCGCACATTTGAAACGTAGAAGCTTGATGATGATTTTTTAAATGTTCGTTATGACGTGCATACTAATTAAAGAAAATTTTGATTATTATTGTTCATTTTGTATAACAACAAAACCTAATGGATTGCAACTCGATGACTGAGAAGATCGGGCATATTTCAGTTAATTCCATGCTACTTTTATTGATCTGATTTAGATTAAAGGGATTTCTTTTTACATACGTATATTTAGTTAAAATTATATCAAAGCTCAGGCTTTGCTGCGTAACATGATATCACACACTTAAGATTACCAACAGATGCACAGATTTACATTTCACAACTGCTAACAATTAAGATTCCGAATTTATGATATGACTTGTTCAATTCATAAAATATTGCAGTAACATAGTATATTTCGATACATATTAGTGCATGCGTAGCTTTGAAGAATACTTTAAAAAAAATTATTTTAACTTCAAATAATTATACTTTCTCACAGCACCTTCAGCAGCAATCAAAATAATAATTTTTATTGATGAATTCGTTAAATATCCAAATGCAGACAAATCTGTCATATAAAATTGCGGACTATTATTATTTGCTCTTTCATAAGTAAAATCATAGCGTATCTCAAAATTGTATGAAATGCAAATGAGATTTCTATGACACCCAAGACAACAGAAGTAACTTGGAATACCTTTGGATCATTGAAAGGGAATATCAACTAAGTACCATGTATTGCATTTGCATTTATATTTAATGTTTACCTCGAAGATGGGATGTGAATGAAAGAAAAAAATTTTTTACTATAGTATTGGTTTCAAAATATGCGTTAAAAATGTTTTTTGATATTTCGAGATTTTATGCATAAATGTTACTTGTAATTACTGAGATTCCGATATTACAAAGCGAAGTAGAATCTGATTCAATCATACGGAGACGCTTCAATATGTAGCTATTTAAAGATTATCGATGAAAGGTAATAATTTTAACATCTTCAGAAATGTTCCTAACAGCTATGCATACACAAAATTGTATAGCTATTAGATTTTGCAGGTACTTCTTATAAGGATTATCATTTAAAACAAAATTCAATACATAAATTCTATTGTTAATTTTCACGCATAATATCACAATTTCAAATATTTTCTCAAACCGCAGCTGCTTTTATTGCCCACTGCATTGCAGTAGAGAACTAATTTTATTGTTCTCCCTACGTAAAGATTTGATAGATTGTTAATATGTTAAATTAATTGACCAAATTTTATAATCTACTTTCGTCATATTTATCTTAAATGACTGCAGCTGTTTACATATACTGATTTTTTATTTTGCTATTTTATATTTTTTTCTATGTTTTAACTATTTATTGTAAATATTCGTCCCTCAATGTTAGTCGAGTATGTGTTGTTTATTTTTTTATTTTGTTGTATGGTACCGTGTTAATTTGTGGCTTCTTTTTTTCTTCTTATTTCCGTTACTGCTTTTATTTTATTTTAATGTTTAGTTATTAATCAAGAAATTGTGTATGAAAAAGTTTGAAATTGTGATGAGAAATTGTATTTAGATTGTTTTAGCTTTTATCTTATGAATCAGTGTACCTTGTATCGAATTTTTGTGCTCGAATTGCTGGCGTTCTTCGGAATTGTCAGTGACTCGAAATTTGTATTTCCGAAGGACAGGTCAGATTACTAGTTATCATTATCATTTAAAACACATTGTCAATGAACTTGTAGAATTATTTTTAATAGCATTAAATTCTGAAATTTGAAGTATTGAATAATAAATCCTTGTTAGAACTGATAAAATTCTCTAAGCATAAGCTGTAAGAAAAAGATTCGTAAAAGCATAATTTCACGGCTCTTTCAGCTAATTTATTATGCAGAAAAACCACAAAAACAATTAATGGTGGCTTTAGAATAATTCAAACGTTAGCTTTCCGAGAAGAAATATCTTTTTCCCACATCCCTGGAGAATTAAATTTCAGGCTTGAGAATGCTACATATTGCTATAAGTATACGAAATTTTTTTACAGTTATTATGATACACAGTTTCCATGATGATCCTTTTTTCTGAGGATTAGTTTAATACTCTATTTTATAATTACACAAAGTGTCTTATAATTACTGCGTATCTCTGCAGAGTTTTGCGGTAAGTTTAATCCTCGTCGTGGACCCAAACATTACTTTAATATAATGAGAAAATAATCCCTTCAAAAATGTATGCATAGTTAGCAGGCACATTTTTCACAAAAGGAAGAAATATTAAAAAGATATATTTGAAAAGTAATAAAGAATTTTCAATTCTGCGCATCACCGTAATTCTATTTTTAATTTTCGAAATAAACTTGCTATGCACTTGTTGCAAAATAAAGTTCCTGGCTTTTGAAATAACTCTCTGTAAGTTTTACTTGAGTTATTCTATAAAAACAAAATAATAGCACAGAAAAATTTTGGAATTCTATATAAATACGAGTTAATCTTTTCCTCCAAAAAACTTAGCTAGAATTATAAGTGTATTTTTTCAATATTAAATTAATTTGCACGAAATAATTGCACTCAGTTTCTTTATAATGTTGAAATTAAATTTGCAAATCATTGGATTATGACTATTTGATTGCAAAAATAAATAAAATTAATCGCTATTATTAAGTCCTAGGTGTTGCCAGTTTCTATTAAAGATCTCGAAAAGTTCATTATACATGCTTAAAGAAATCTTGTTAATGAATAAATTATGTATGAATATTTAATTTTTGTTTAAATTAATGTACAAGTGCAAGTAATGTACAAGTTATAAGTGCAACCAAATATCTCTTTTCAGATAAATTTATCATAAAAAACTATCATGAGTGAAAATAGATATTATACACTTATTCACTAAAAAAACAGAAAGAGAAATTACATACATTAATAATATTTAATGGTAATAAAAAATGAACAATGTTTAGGCATTGATGAATTTCGGAATTTAGAAAATACCGATTAGTCCGATTCTGCGGTCAGTATGTAGTACGAAATAAAAAAGAGAAAAAAAACAAAGAAAATTTGAAAATAGCTGAAAAATAACTCAATCGTTTTATTGAAACCAAAATGGGAACAGATGCATCGTTTAAGCACAAAAATAAATATTACTTTTAAAAATACTTAAATAATACATAATATTAATACCAAGAGGATTTTGATGTTTAGTCTTTAAAAATCAAGATTTATTGAGAAGGAGGCAAATTTCAACAAAACTCATTGAAAACGAGGCGCAGGTGAAAGAGATATGGAAAGGTGAAATACAAAGGTATTAAGATGGCGAACCTCTCGTATAGATAATTATTTATTTATCATATGATAAAAGATCGTGTGAAGTGGTATGTCATAAAATACTTCAACTGATCTGGGAACCAACAGCGAAATTTATATATAACGATTCCATTGAAATCGACCCAAAAAAGTTCATAAACCAATAAGCCAAAAAACAGTAAATTAAAATTTTACATCAAAGTAGATCTTCTCATCCTAAACGCAGTACTCCGCAAGGCCGTAGAATACAACGGCCCTGGTACTACGTCTCATGAAAATATGAGCTAGTTATGCCAACACTCACTGATATTATTTTAAATTCGGATTCTAGGAGAATGATTCCTTTCTTTCTATATACACGTGGAGTGAAATCCGATAGGCGTTCATGAAATTTAAAAGAACTGTTGACATAGAGGAGGAATTGCTGACATTGACATTATCCACCACTATCCATGCATCTGGTCTTAGAGTCATCGTTTATTTTCTCTGAGGGCTGTGTTGTTTCAGGTCCACTCCTTAATAAGACCAACTTATAATTTCGTAACCAACCAATCGTACATTTTTATTTGTCATATTATATGCAAGATAACAGTACTCATACATCCAAAAGAACTTAGTTTGAATGAATAATCTGTCTTACACACGTGCTGTAAACATCAATGGGTTAAGTCATTATAAAGAGAATAATATCTTTTAAAATAAATGAAATGTCTATATTTTTAAACATTTAAAAGGAATTTTTCGAATTAAATAAGCAGAATGAATTATTTATGCTCCTATTAAGGTCTTTTATTAATTTAAAATTAATTTTTGAATAATATTCTTTAGTTAATCCAAAGTATAGGACAAACCAGATGTTTTAAGAGATTTTGAATTTCCATAAATCCTCCAATCTTGTATTAACTAAGTGATCATATAAACGGAAAGTTTCTGATGTATTGTCGTCATATGTTGCAAGTGGATACTTTCGTGTTAAATGTTCTGCCATGTCATTTTGAAATTTCAATTCTTCATATTGTAACGTCATATTCCTAGTTTTTCCAATATTTATAAATTAAAAATTTTTTTTTGGAATTTCCCATTTCACTATGCTTTTTTCACAGCATTCATAAATTATATCATGATATATTTTCTCACACAAAAATGAATTTTATAAAATCTCACATTATTTAAAAATACATATTGCAGACTTTAGAAAGAATTTTTTATATCGGTAGTTAATTAAATCTTAGAGTGTTTTGTTTTAAAAAATATTGGCAGTGCCAGGGGTGGGAGGGAATCATTCGAAAGCTTCATTTCTTTGCTTCTAGATTGCCTTATATCCTGCACTGACTCCAAAACAAACCTCCTAAAACAAGACGTTTGCTCCAATTTTTTTCGACACCTCTATATGGCGACCTGACCACAATATAGACGAGTAGTTCAATTCATTAGCGGTTAGGGGAAAGGAGGGTGGTTACTTAAAGGCGGGAGTCAAAATTTAATGGTTTTTAGTTTATAAAAAGTAAAGTAAGTATGATACCGACTTCAAAATTTCACACAATGTTCTTTATTTAACTATGAATCAATAAACATAGGTTTCAGGATTCTGTCTTATCATTTAAGCAAGAGAAATAAAACTGAAAAAAAGTCTCTACTTTTAAAGTCTCCACTATTTTCTCTACTACAAAACTCTATATTTGTGGACGACCTGGAAGGTAAAAGTACGCAGTTAGGATGGCCAATTGTACGTACCGTATCTGGTCTAAGAACAATCGCATGAAAATATATAGGAGGCACTTTTAAGCTTGTGCCGCTGCTCTTTGCACAATCCACTTTGAATGTAGTTTTCATGGTAGGAATTCTCGCATCTTTGGCAAAAAATTACAGTGGCATCATCAATCTAAATCTTAGTTTGGACTGAGCTCGACGGTGGTGGTTGTCGTCATAACAAAACGTCAGCCCTTTCTATATTTTTGTCACTTTTTTTGTTTTATAATTATCCTCTTACTTCCCTCTCCTGATATTTTAGAGAGCTGTCTTTTCCTTTTTATGGCTTTCATTTTCTTCCAAAAAGGTTTAAAAGGCGAAAGTGTCACGATTTCTGACATGAGCGCAGGTCTCCTTTTTTTTCTGGTACACATGGTCTTATTCGTTTTGCTCTGGAAGCTATAAAATTGCAGTAATACCAACATTAATTTTACTGCAAGTAGTTTCTTCTGTAGACCTAAGCGTTTTTTAACACTCTGCGCGCCCAATTATTTTGAACTTTTAGCTGTCAGGTTAGAAAACTTAGCTTTTAGAGTGAATGAATCGATCTTTTTGCATTTAGTTATATCTCTGAAATCTTAAGAATATTTTATCCATGATTATTTTAAAATATATATTTATGAATACGAGCTATCTGCTTTTGAACTTAACCCCCTTCGGCACTGGCGTCCTAGTATTAGGACACATCTTTATATTACTCTAGACTCCACATTTTTAAGAATCTAAACTTCAAAACCTTGGGTTCTACTAATTATGCATTCAAGAATAGCAAGATGCTTTTATTTCTGCTCAATAATTGGCAGCATAGTCGTAACAGAGAAAATAACGGAGGCTTCTGATCATCTGCAGTCAGAACGCAAGTGAATGTTTTTAAGTCCTCAAAAGCATTATTACATTTAATGCTCTGCTTTTTGAAAAATTCCACAGTATAAATCATACTATTTCTGCCTAATTCAGTACTTTTAACATAAAAATAATGAGAAATTGAACTACAAATGAGAATCAAACATTTGTTCCACTAATAGGACATCAGAGCTTAGAGCAAACAACATGAATTTTTATACTTTTTCTATTGGTAGAACACGAGGTGTCTATAGTACAAAACTTTTCCTTTGTTTTACAATTACCGATATTTCTTCAGAAAAAAGCATTGTGTTGGATGTAAATTTTGCATATTTTACAGTTATTATTCAATTATTAACCATTAAAATTGATGCAAAATTGAAAACGGAGGGACGAGGTAGTTCAGATAAAAGTGTTACAGAAGCTGGCAAAATCGCTGTAGTGAAATGGTACAGCAATCGTGCGGACGTAGTTAAAAGATGGAGCAAAAAAGATGTCACTTGTGTTGAAGTTTCCAGACCTGAAATTGTAAAATTTTACAATAAAAGTATGGGGTTGGGTGGAAAAGCATGATTTATTAATGTCAGTGTACCAAACGGCTATAAGGAGCAAAAAAAGAACCCTCTGCATCAACTGTCATCATTTCAATATGACTAGAATAAATTTTTAGTCATGGTACAAAAGAGGTGCAAACTGTTCTGGAATTCCTCAGAAAAAATAATACATTTATTGGACTTCACATTTAAAATAGCAGAAGCTCTCTCAATTTCAAATCTGTCAGCAGCCCCTACCAAACCCGGACGTCCATCAGGTAATAGCCTTGCTTTACCACCTCCTAAGAAAAAGTTAAATCTGTCAGACCTTGCAATGATGTGATATTTTATGGGATAAACTATATGATTGAAAAAAGTTCAAAGCAACAAAGATGCAAATTGAGAGGTTGTACTTTCAAAACTTCATCTTTTTGTGAGAAATGTGAAGCGTATTTATGTTTTCATGCTCAAAGAAATTGCTTCAAATCATTTCATTCAAAATAATTGTAAATTGAACTTAAAATTTAAAAAAAAAATTCTTTATACTTAATTGAAGCCTGATGTCCTATTATTAGAACATTTTTAATTAGTTTGCTAATTGACAAAAAATTATGATATTTCATATTTATGTTACTTATATATAATATAGCATATTTAACCACATTCACTGATTTTTTTATTTGTCCTGTACGTAATTCAGGGTCGAAGGGGTTAACATGGAAAACATAAAAAGACGTTTGCTTCGCTCGGAGGGTTAAAAGATGATAAAGCACAGAAAATATAAAGGAAAATAGGCCTATTAACCTACAGCTTTCAATATTTTGGCAGGATGCACTCGTTGATCCCCAATTTTCGAACCTCTTTACTCCTCAATTTGGGGTTAACTTCTTCAATTATTTCCTCATGACTAGTTTTCTGTTTCCCTTTCATAAGGCGATAATTTTTAATAAATGAGTTGCTGAGTCAAATTGTAAAACATCATGGTATACTGCAAGTTTGCGAGAAATAATGAAATAAGCTGAGGATAATATTTTGCACAACTAAATTTTTTCAAAAAAAAAGAATCATCTCAAGATGAAACTATTTGATTGTAAAATATTACTGTTGTATTCTAATAAAATATGACAGAAGAGCTATTCATTTATATAGAATTGCTTATTGCTTCTACAAGGAAAAAATGAAATAAAAGTTAACCTAAGCTTAGGGAGACGAAGAGTACACATTGAACAATTGCTGTGAACTCTCGGCCTCTTTGTTAGCGTTTGACTAAACCTCCGCTTGGTGTTTAAACCCCACATGTAGATACACTCAAGTTGCACAAACTTACAGCTTATGAGATGAGCTTTAATCTGAAACACGCCCTAAAATATTTTGTTCGCTTTAGATAATAAAAAACACTTGCGTTTACCGATTGAGAAATTAGATAGAAAAGTCAGAAAAGTTAATTTTGCCTTATAATTGGAAAACGAAGTGCAGCAAACCAATAGTAATACATTGTATCCTAGCTCAGTTGCAACACAGCTAAAACGTTAAAGTGGCGACACTCTGTAGTGTTACCAACAAGTTGAAATTTCCGTGCATGTTCTTAGCCTCCCGCGTACTCTTACCTGCCGTTTCTCTATAGGAAAGTTTCAAATTATTTTATGTACAGAAAAAAATTAAGAAGTGAAGTTTGAAAAAGTTCAGAAATTTAAATATGTAGAGCATAAATTTCAACAGTCTACGTTTAAATGTAAAATAGTCGACACTGCTTAAATAATCTTAAATGTTATAGTTACAAAGGCATGAAGTGGTGTTATACCATTTCAGTATCATCACATTTCTACAGCTAACAGTTTTGACACAAAAACGTTTGCTTTTTTTCATTTGGGTAAAAAGTGTTGGTACGGTGTCTTTCTAAATTTTTCCTCGGATATACTTTTAAATCAAGATTGCACCAGATCCTGGGTCTTAGCATCCATTGAAAATTTCTGACAGTGTAATTTTTTCTTTAACTTCCGGAACAGTCAGAAGTCACGTACTGCAAGATCTGAGTTGTTTGTGGATATTTAGTGTACTCACAGCCTGTAAACCGAGAGCATTATTTACACGGCTGATGAATTTAAATGTGAATGAAACACGTTTGGTGCGTTGTTGTGGTTACTTAGCTTGTTGAACTACATTCCTGTAATGTTGCCGGTTTGCCTGATGATGTTGTATGGAAATATAAGAGCCAATGGTATTTGTTTTGAACAGACAAGATACATTTATTGCCACTGTATAAATTTTCTTCGACATTAATAACTTCTGGGGAAAAACACTGCATGAACTTGAAATTTCAATCACGGCCAAAACCAAATATAAATTTAGAAAAAATATTCTAATCTAATCAAGTATTAGTCAAACTTTTCTTAAGTTAAAGTACCATTATTATAGAATTGAAGAATACATTTTATTTTACTTATTAGAACAAACTTAGAGCATTTCCTTCAAGAAAACACTTCTTTTAAATCGAAATGTATATTTAAAAGTCTAAGTTTCTCAGAACACTCGCTACTCAAAAGTTTCCTTCATGTTTCCAAAGAACAATTGTTTTCGTCTCTGAAAACCAATTTCCTCAGTCGCAACTTCATGAATCTTCGATACTCGTCACCTTTAATTAGCTGTCAGCCTGTGTATCCAGGACCCAATGTGTGGCATCCGAGAAATGGTCGTGAGAAGATTCGGCCGAATAATGATGACAAGCACCAAATGAGTGTGAAGAGAAACTCTCAGCTAAAGAGCCAATACTTATCTGTCTAGAAGTGTCTCTCTAACGGCCAGACTGGGAAAAAGGAACAAAGAAGAGCTCAAGATTTTCTGTTTATCCTAATAATCCTTATAATAGTGGTTTTCTGATTATTGGCTCCTATCTTAGATAGTCGATACACGTATTGTTATCGATCTTGATAAAAGAAAAATAAACGTCTATGATCTTATAATAAGTTTTTTCCAATAAAAGTTCATGTGTTTTTCAATTCCTACTATTAGTTCACACTCTCCCTATATATATTTATTTATATATCTTGTTCAAATTTTCAATCGTTAATAAAATACTTTTTATTTATCCACTCAAGTTCAAATACATTTTTTAAAACTTGTAGTGGATGACACTTGATGTTAATACAGTTTTTTCAAATATTAATTCATTAATTAAATTGAATTAATTAATTTTATTTATTAGAGCCTCGCACAGGCTACGATCATGGTGTAGGGATAAGAAATGCGGAACGGGACTCGGTGGCGCAACGGTAGCGCGTCTGACTCCAGATCAGAAGGCTGCGTGCTCAAATCACGTCCGGGTCAAGAGATTTACTTAAGACTTATCATTTTTGCACTTAATTTATATTCTGAAAAATATCTCTTGTTGACAATTGCACCCAAAAATGCTTAGTTCCCCGTTTGAATGGATAAACTTAGGTCTATTTTTTTCTTTAATTCTTCCTACT
The DNA here is from genome assembly GCA_013235015.1 of Araneus ventricosus. Classification (NCBI taxonomy): domain Eukaryota; kingdom Metazoa; phylum Arthropoda; class Arachnida; order Araneae; family Araneidae; genus Araneus; species Araneus ventricosus. Next base: position 342,924 of record BGPR01000658.1, on the reverse strand, counting down.
ATTAGTTCACACTCTCCCTATATATATTTATATATCTTGCTCAAATTTTCAATCGTTAATAAAATACTTTTTGTTCATCCACTCAAGTTCAAATACATTTTTTTAAACTTGTAGTGGATGACACTTGATGTTAACACAGTTTTTTCAAATATTAATTCATTAATTAAATTTAATTAATTAATTTTAGTTTTATATGGGAGAAAAACATTTCTGAAATAAAATTTTTCTTTGTTGACCTAAGTAGGAATTGACTTTAAAAATTTTTTGTTTATATTACTTGTTTTCAATCATTTGAACCAATTTAGTATTATGCGCTCTCTTGAATACTGCCGTGCTAATAACCTATTCAGCTGTAGATCACCTGGTAGAGCATTAGACTTTAAATCTATTAGTCCGTGGTTCGAATCCTTACCACGGTCATTTTATACAAGGACTGGTATTTTAATTCAAAATATTATTTATTGTTAATTTATGTTCTGGGAAATTCTAGACCTTTCTTTAAAATTCTAGCTGGATGATTCTGGAATATGAATGCCGAGTTCCACAAGTTGTGGACAAGTTCTCTATTCTCTTGCGTTACGAGTTGCTTCAAATTAATAAATCTACTTTATTGTTAAACCATATTCTGTAATCCTTTGCATTTTCATGTTTGTATTAGTTACCTAAAAATTAATGTATCCGTACCTCAATCAGTGGCAACTTAAGATGGCAGAGCACAGAGAGCTTCCAGGACAGCATCATTCTTTGTGAATGACGTCATACTATGCATTTTAGACTTATAGAGGTACCACCTTGATATTAACACGTTCTCTGCCACGACTCACGTCTAATATTCGAGTCATCTATCTAAATAGATGACTCCTTCTCTGCTATCTCTTAACTACAGTCGATAAAGGGTCATGAAATTAGTTAGTAGGTGTGTATCATATTTGATTTATACGGAGATTAACTTGTTAAACCAATTTCCTTCCAAATATAGAATTTCCCTACGCCCACAAACGAGTAGTAGAGTTCAAAACTAAGCCGAGTTCGAATGTGTTAGTTACTTAAGAATACAGATCACGACTATTTCACTGTCGTAACTATACACTGCACAACTTTTGCCGTGGTATCAGCATGAGTTATTTCTGACTAGGCTTAATTTTTTTAATTAGTAAAAGCCTCATGGTCTTTCTCTCTTTTTTCTTTACACCTTTTATGTGGAATTCTGGTTGTTATGAATAAGTAGTTTCAATATAATTACAGCGATCTCCCTATAATTCGGTACTTCGCCAATCCGGGCTCTCAAGTATTTCGCCCTTTTCAGAAGTGCGAATGGAAGAGGGGGAGACGTTAAAGAGAAAATAAGTCACTAAGTCACTTCATATCGATGTCAGTGTCCTTCGCTACCTAACAGGATACTCTGATATTCTTAATATTTATTGTTTATAGTACAATTTTTTTTGCATAATTTTGTATATTGTGTGAAATAAATACTTAGGTATAACAATTTATAATTAATACTTGTGAGTAATTATGTAAAACTTAATGCGTTTTCTTATTAAAAATGTGTTTATTTTAAATGAAGTTCCAATAATCCGATAGTCTTTGGTCTGATATCAGTTGAATTTCTGAGGAGTTACTGTGTTCTCCGATTTCTATATAAGTATTCAGAGTACTTTATCTTAAATTTAAATTTACTTTTCTTTAATTTAATGAATGTTGTTGATAAATAAGACTATTTTTTAACATATTGCATTTTTGATTAAGGAAGGTTGTAAATGAGATATAAGTTGTCAAATTATCGTACAAAAGTTGTATGCGGATGCATATTTTGTAATACTTGAATGTTCTGCAAAGAATAACTATAGGACTAAATACACCGGAATATTTCTAACTCCGAATGTTTTCCTTATGCGGACATATATTTGTCATAATTTGAGTACAATTAATTATTTTTCGCTTTAAACTAATAACTTTTATAAAAGCAGTATAGACGAAGGAGAATTTTTAATCGAATTTATATAAGTTTCCTTAACATAATTTCTTTTATATAAGTTCCTTCTGTCAATATAATTGCTTTCAAATGATGATTTTTTATTATATATTTCAAGCTATAAAAATATTACATTATATTTCAAGTTATAAAGAAATATTCTTACTTTAATATCGCAGAAGGTTGCAAAAAAATTCTGACATGAAAGTTTCAGATATATTGTTTTCTATTAAAATTCTATATATTTTATAGATTAACTGATGACGAGTTTTCTAGGTATTCGAAATATTTCATGGCATTCAATAATGAAACATTTAACTATTTTCTAAGACAAGCTGAATGAAAAAAATAGGTTTTAATTTATCAAAAGTTTTAACTAGAATAAAAAATCGAAAATACGCTTAATATTACATAAAAAATATCTTTCAATATAAGTATTTAAATAGCAAAAAGTTTCTCTCTTTGGAAAGAGTATTACGAAACTGACGTTTAACTTATTATAATATTCAGAACAACTTCGAAACTTTACAAAGCATTTGCATTTAGTAATTTCCAGACAAATGCAGCTGCACTTTATTAATGCAGTGAACAGAATGTTCTACATTAATAACAGGTTTCAATTACAGTCAAATGTTGATTACATTGGTTTGTATATGATGAACGACCGTCACTTCAAAGAGTTGCTTACATTTCATTGAAGCGAGATAGTCTCTGATATTTAAATACATAATATTCTGAATAATTGTCATTTTGAATGTCAGGCTTTCAGCTAAATCATCAATTAGACAAGTTAAGTTTAAATTAAATCATTACATATTATGACTTTTAAAGAAATGATTTTCACACAAATAACAGGCGTCTTGATAAAAGCAATTTTCTAACAATTTTTAACAAATGTATTTAATTCCATGGACTTTTGTTTATATTAATAAAATGATGTGTCAAAATTAACGTCTTGAATTTAATGCTTGAGGCCTTTTAGTTCCAATAAATTCAGTGCAGTCTTTTCAAGATATTAACCCTTGTAAAAAAAACGATGGATTAAATTAACAGTTCTTTAATAATGTCCTTATACGTCTGCCAGAAGTTTGCTAAATTAAACTCCTCTTTCTGAAGAAAACTGAACGATAAAGCTTTACAACATTGGAATAGTATATATACTCTGTCCCAAAAGTTTATAGAATCTTTATTTTGCCTATATTTTTGTTGTATATCATGTATTTCAATGAAACTTACTGTATAGATATGTTATGTCTATTATATTCAAAAAACAGCAGTTCTGCCCCGTATATTTAATGCCAATTTTTAAATCGTAGAATAAGCAGAAATAACCTGACCAAAAATTTATAGACAAATGCAATTTCATGCAAATATGGTATCGGTAATCGTGACGTCGATTCGGAGCCTAATAAATATGTTGTACGAAAAGGAAAGCTGTCGTTTGTTCTTCGTTTCAAAATGCCTAAAGCTTCGCAGCTCTCTAATGAAGAAGTGAGTAAAATTCTGCATTTGAAATTGCTCTGTAAGACTGTTAAGAAAATATCGAAACTTTTAAATCGTTCTAAAGGTATGATTTATCGTGTATTAACTCGTAAGACGCCATATGAGACAAAACCTCGTTCGGGAAGACCAAGTGTGACGGATATTCGAAGTGATAGACGAGTACACAGAATGTCTTCCAAGTCAGAAAATGTCGGTTCGCGAAATTACTAGGGCTTCCCGGTTGCAATTCTCCAAGAACACTGTTCATAGACGAATTATAGAATCTGATTATATGATCCACGCAAAAATGGCTCTCAGATTACCACTCTCAATGCTTCACATTATTAAGAGATTACAATGGACTCGTAATCATATGTCGTATGATGATAAATGGATGGCTGTCCTTTTCAGTGATGAAAAAAAATGGAACATCGATGGACCTGACAGGAATATAAAATATTGGCAGGATTTACGAAAAGAGCCGAGCAGCTTTTTTAGTAGGCAAAGTGGTGGTGGATCTGTGATGGTGTGGGCGGCTTTCGGTTTCAACGGTAAAGTGGCTTTGGCCTTTTTAGATGGCCGACCGAATTCTCCTAAATACATAGAAATACTAGAAAATCATCTTATACCATTTGCAGAAACATAGGGGGAGGAAATTGGGAATATCAGCATGATGATGCTCCCATCCATACCTCCAGTGCTACGAAAACTTATTTAAACTCGAAAAATGTTACTGTTCTTGAGTGGCCACCGATGAGTCCTGAACTAAACCCAATTGAGAATGTGTGGTGCATTATGTCTCGGAAGGTATATGAGAATGGAGGGCAATTTTATGCAGTGAATGCCTTGAAGACAGCCATTGAAAGTGTATGGTACAACTTGGAACCAGAGATATTACAAACCTCAAATATGTCGTTGGAAAAACGTGTATACGATGCCATACTGAACAATGGAAAGACTTTAAACTATTACGAACATTGTATTGAGCACCTTTTGCTGAAATGTCATATATTCTATAAATTTTGGACGCCTAATATTTCCATTTTTTTATATAATTGAAATAAAAATTGTTATTTTTTCTAAATATTTTGTTGAATGCAAGTCGCATATGGTTGCCCTAAATATCTGGCTTTTAGGTCATGAAAGTAAAATTACGCTACATTTCGCACATACGCAGTAAGAAATCATTTACTACAAATACTCATATTTACTTCAATGTTCAAAGTATTTACTTCAATTTTTAATACAATACTTTTCTAACATATTATCACGTATTTTGTAAGTGTCGTACAATTTGGTTTAAAACTCTGCAAGTTATAAGCAAAACACATGCGTAAAAATTTGAGATTTTTTTAAGAAACCTGTATATCTTCCCGAATATTTGTGCTGTGTTTACGAAAATGCATGTAAATATTATGCACATAAAACATAACCGTTGATGAAAGTTTCATCTCGCTACCACCTTTCTTTGGAAAGGAATGAGTCGAAATGTTTTTAGTCTTCATCACTTTCTGGTCGGTCCCCTAAATAATCTCGTGGTCGAATCTTCACTGTAAAATGTGAGTTCAAGCCTAGTTTTTATATGATCGAAATTCTAAGTCCATTCTATAATCCATGCAGATTTTCAGAAGATATTCAAAAAAATTTGCAAATTTTAAAGTGCCCACTTTATATTGGCAACACACTGTACTTTTATTACTGTTGTGAAGTAAGCGTATGTAACTGTTAACGGTAAAACAGTATTATAATAAAATGTTATAAAATACTTATTCCGTTGTGAAATATATTCGTTGGTAGTTAGTGAAGCTGATGGCATGTAATTAATAACCTTACTATGAGTTATAACATTCGTGCTATTTGATTACTTTTCGAAACCTAAACATGAAGTGAGTATATAAAGAAATCAGTGATAATACCAAATTTATAAATAAAAATGGAATTCTGTTTATTTTTACCACAGCTAATTTCAATTCCGGCATAGAATCAGCCAATTAGCGAAGAAAGTTACAACCAATGTTTAAATTTAAATCAACAACATTTTTCAATATATCCCTGGCGCTTTTTAAAACCAATAAACACACTGAACCATAACGTTGATTGATTTAAAGATAAAACAGGGAAATTTTTGGAAGGAGTTAACAAGTAATTTGAATCCATTTTCAAAACTACCAAAATAGTGTTTTCAGAAGAATTTAGAACAATCTATTCAAGTTCCTGTTTTATAGAAGGAAGATTATTTAACCCCTTATATAGTTCAACAACCTATGGTTTTAAACAGAATTTATTTTTAATTGTGCTATTTTAAATGTAAGTGTTTTCACTATTTTAATTAATAAATATAATGAGTTAAATTTATTAGTGATCTTAATAACTTATAGCATTTTAATTTGGAGTAATTAAGCTACATAAATATCATTATAAGTTATTACTTCCATCAGACGACTGAAATAATGCTATCCACGAACATCTGTCTGGCAGAAATTTGAGCGTTTGAGAACGTCGAGGAAGTTATCGTTAAATTTAATAAATATAATGAGTTAATAATATTAATAAATACAATGAATTAATAGTATTTAATAATATTAATATCAATAAATATAATGAGTTAAATTTATTAATGATGTTAATAATTTAAAGCATTTTAATTTGGAGTAATTA
>BGPR01000658.1:294721-336799 GCA_013235015.1 Araneus ventricosus | reverse complement strand
CCAAAACTTTAAACGGACCTACATTCATGACGATAAAACTGTGTACCAAATTTTATCCATCTAGCTATTCAAGTTTTTGAGTTATAGTGTTCACATGACTTCGGACATACAGACAGACAGACTTCCCGTTGACAGATTTTGTCCACAATTTGATAGAAACCTACAAAGTCCAAATATAAAAATCATTCCTTCCGTCCGGCGTATCTAATCTGTGAGATGAAGCACCCATATTTTTTTATACCTAAGTGCAGGTTTTACCGAGAAAGGCGTGGAACCTCTAATAGCTCCTTAACACTTACAATAGGATATCGTGGATTTTTCTCTAGTGTTATTTTAATGTGCGTGAGGGGCACGTTAATCTGGTAGATGAGTTGCGGCCGATTACGTTTTTAGTTTTGATTTTCCAAATTTTTTTCAGTTTTTCTTTTTATATACCTGCAAAAGTTCGGAATCCTGAATTAGGGGTTGTCCCGGGCTCTAATTCAATGATATTGTTTATTTCCAATATATTGTTTCAAAAATATCGATTACAGGCTCTCAACAACAATAGTCGTCATTGTTAAGGAACCGTAGAAGAAAACAAACTTCAGCTCCCTCCTGAATTCCTGGATATTTTGTTAGTTGAAATTGGAAGGAAATACAAAACAGTTATTTAAAAACCCAAATATAGTGTTACAAAGCTATAAATTCGTTTCCATGAGATGCTAATCTTAGCGACAAAGTTGGCGACTTTGGTGACAAAAAGAATTTTCTAGAAGAACCTCGAACTTCCAACCTATTTCTACTGGTTTCATGAACTTTCTAGAGATTATGTCACTTCCTGTTGAAAAGTATAAAGGCAATCTCTCAAGCCAAGAAGAGTCAGTTGGAATTTGATCAGCAAGCAAGCTGGTGAGCTAACAAGAAACCTTTGAGCGCTGTGTTGAGATTTATTGGTAGTCTCTGCTGTGAATTCTTACAAGTACCGTTTTAACACTTGTGCTACGTTTAATACGTACTACTTCTTTGCTTAGAATATTTGTAAAATAAAGAGTTTTACTTTTTTTAATCCTGCTTATTGGACTGCATTCACGTACACCCACAAGTCGATTTTGTCACAATAGCTTTGTATGACCGAATAGTTCAGTTTGATAAGCTTTTCCTTAATCCTAAGCAAATATTTAATTTTTATTCTCACAGATGACCTGTGCCCGCACGTGTTAGCATTTGTATTGCGCCCGACCGAAGGTTAATCTAGAGAGTATGACGATTTGATTAATTAATACGATGATGTAAAAAAAACTTTATTTATTAAAATAATTTTCCTTTTACCGTATTCTAACTGGTTGCGGACCAAACTCTTTCAGAAATTTTGCAATCGACTGATTAATGAAGTGCTTAATATAAAGGTGATACAAATCACTAGTTCTCGTATATGTCTTATCAAAAAAATAATAATAAGCGCTAACTGCCAAAGATTAAATAAATCGGTATCGGGCCTTTAACATTGATTATTGTCAAAAATGGCGTTTGTAGCATTTTTCCAATGTTATTTACGTAAAATAGAAATGCTTATTTTGCAATAGAGCTATATAATCTTTAGCTTTTTGGTTAAGAGTATTCATTTTATAAACCGTTTGCAATTTCTATACCGATCCCCATAAATCTCCACAAAATTGCTTTCCGATATAAAAATTCTGCAATGACTCTGGTTAATGAAAAATATTACGCATATTCTTGTTCATAGAAAATGCTCTTTTAGACAAACTTTCAATTCATAAAATGAATATCCGTTTTCTTCTTCTTGCAGATTTACGGGAATGCAGCTTTCGCTTCAACTATATTAGAAGGAAAGGGAGTTCCTGACGTTTTTGGAGTGACCTGGGCTTGGGGAGTAGGGGTGATTTTGGGTATAACAATATCCGGAGGAGTTTCAGGTAAGCATAAAACACACTTTTCAGGTAAAAATGAAACGTTAGGAAAAGTATAAAGACAAAATGCATTCGAAAATATTATTTTTATATTCTTACTTATGACATACTTCTGTCATTTAATTTGTTATGCAGTCAAATTTGGAATTAATTCTTTTTGAAGTAAAGATCAGCTGGAGCGCGGAAATTCAATTTATTATTAAATTATTTTTATGCTAGAAAGTAAAGACAGTTTTTAATACTCTTTCTCGAATTCTTTAAGAAAAAGTTAATCAAGAACGCAATCTGAATGTTAAACAATCGGTTCTCATATCTTTTCCTTCTTTTTTTTAAAAAAACTTCTGATCTTCTGGAAATTTTTTTCGGCCAAATGTGACGTGTTAGCATTGCAAAACACTGAATTATTTAATAGGAAAATTTTTTAAAAGTCTTTCCCAGTTTTTAAAAATTTTTATTGGAGTACTATTTCAATGGTCTTTACTTTAAGATTTAACTATTATTTTCAGAAAAATCCAGATAAAAATCCTAAAATTTTATAATAAAAATCTTGTTCCTACGTTAGTTCGATGCATTTATCTTTCATCATTTTTATGCTTCTTTACTCGGTAATTCATGTCATCATTCCCAATTTCTTCTGCGTCGAATTTCATCTTTATCGGTTTTGGAGCTGGCATAATAAGTGTGAATAATTTATCTATTTTAATTATATTTTCAGCATCGATGATCTACTAAGTATTTGATTTTGTAGCTAAGTTATTTCCAACAGGAAGAACCTGGAAATATTTTGCACTTTAAATTTCAGAAGTCTTTAGTATATGTACAAAACTGAAAAATTTCGAAGGTTTTGGGAGATCATAGCAATAATCATGCAGCTTGAAATCCAACTTATTAAGCATAACAAATACAATTTTTGTTCCTATGAAAAGAAAAGGAACCTCAAAAATGTGTTAAGTAAAGGAGTAACTTTTTGATCAGAATATATCAAGGATCAGGTTTTTTTTAAATCAAAGAGCAACAAATTAACTTCTTTCCTGCTAAAGTTACTAGATATGACGATGCTCTGGACAATTACTTCTCAACCTTTCGTCTTAAAATAGACATTTACGACCGCTCCGCTCCACGCAAATGACGTGGTGTCACTCCACACTATTCCATTTTCAGCCCATCCATTTAGATAGGTCATTCACGAGCCACTCCGCGCAAACTACTGTAATGTTTGGCTACCGTTGGCGATGGTTGAGAGAACGCTTGGAGCAATTTCTTCCTGGCGCAGGGTTGCTTTTTGCAAACACGCCAGAGAGCGGTAGTCGTCCTCGGGGGATAAGTGATAAGTGATATGTGTGACCTCTTAGTGGTCGTTTTTACTTTCTCGTATACGAAATATACAAAGAGAAAGTATTGCAATCGTCAAAAAATTCGAACTCAAGATTTTGACGAATCTCCACGTTTTAGACCTCCGTGAGACCGAAAAACACAATTTTGGAATTATGTCTGCCTGTGTGTCTGTATGTCTGTGAACACGATAACTCGAACACTATTAGAGATACAGGGATGAAATTTGGTATGTGATCTTTACACATAATTATTTAGGTTTAGGTAGGTAGGTTTCTGTCAAATTTTGGACAAAGCCCGTCTACCGGAAGTCTGTCTGTCCGCGTTCATGTGAACTCTATAACTCAAAAACTTGAATAGCTAGATGGATAACATTTGATACACAGTTTTATCATCATGAATGTAGGTCCGTATCAAAGTTTGGACGAAATCCGTCGAAGGGTTGACTGTTTGTCGGACTGTATAATCGCATTATTGTAAAAATTATATCTCCTAAACCCTTTGGCTTAGATAAATAAAAATTGGTATGACGGTTGCTAAGATTAATTATAGATCTGTGTCCGAATTTCGTTTCAATCGGTTAAGAAAAAGGCGTTCAAATTGCATAATTAATTTTTCTAATCCGATTCTCCTTAAGCATGCATACTGGTAGCAATCTCCGTGCATGCGGAAGGATTACGTCACTTTGTCCTTGAGCCGGTAAGAGTGGAAGTGTGTTTAATCGGTACGTATCTCTTTGAATTTGATTCTTACCTAAATATTTTACGATCACTATCATCTACAATGAAAACCCTTTTGATAGTCATTGGATTCTGGGTTACAGTAGGTTCGATTTTTTTATCCACGAGGGGGAGGGAAACAGCATAACTTTAGGGGAGAAGTATACGAGAAAGTTTAGAGGAGACCACTCCTGATGGTTTGAAATAGCTCTGGCTTCTCAGTGCAACGCACTGCACTATTTTTATTTATGAGTGTTGTTTACGTGAACATAGATATTTATTTTTCTGATATCTGGTGTCATTATTTCAAGAAAAAGAAACATCATAGCTACTTAATCCGACATCTTGCTGCTCATCTACTTCTTCCCTCCCCGCCCTGAAAACGAGAACCCCCGCCTGCTCAGATTTCCTATATTGCAAGAGAGCCTTCCCTCCCTCTACCAAATATTTACACCAGTCGCATTTCAGCATTTGTGACCCGACAATCCAAATGGTTTTCAAGATAAGTTATATTTTCAAATATTGGACCACAACATGCCAATTATCAATAGATTTTCACACTGACGACTAGTTTTGGCGCGGTGCGACAGAATTTGCGTGGAGCGGGATGCTCATGAATATCCAGCTTTATTCCTCAGAAGATTTCCCATAACATGAAAAAAGGTTCTTCCTTTATCAAACTTTAAAATAGGATAATAAATAGATTTTGGAAGGAAGGAATTAAAAATATGCGTTTCAATAACTCACTGGACATCATTCCTCTCGTAATCCAACTTGAAAAGGTTAACACTCTGACACCTAAGCTGGCCGAAACCGACCATGCAACTTCTGCATTAGTGGGGCGGATTTCGACCGGTTGCTGTTCCGAAAGGGGAAGAAGGCAATTGGACGAGTGGTCATTAATGGGACCCTTAAAGGAGATATAAGAGGTGAAAGGCCTACCATTTATTTCTCCTACCACCGTAGTGAGGAGAAAAGGGGGAAAGGGGCGGACGAATCCATTCCACAGATCAATTAGTAAGCCAACCTCCGTCTACAACTGTACTCAGATTTTGAGAACTCTTAGTAGTCACAGGGTTAAAGCTTTCTGCTCATGGATAAATAATTGTAGATTTCATGACAGAGCATGAGCCTAGAAACAAATAACTTTAGTTTAACTGATAAGGGACATGCAGTTCCCTCAAAATTGATGTATTTCTTTCAAATATGTAATCCATGTTTATAAATCATGTAAATAAGTAGAAATTTTAAGAAATAGTTATATTTTTAATTCATTTGGAATTTCACACATTTCGTTATATATCATCCATAATTTCAAAGGGTTATTTTTTATGGGAAACAAAATTATTCATTAGCATGCCATAGGCTTTTTTTGCCAGCGTTGACTTGGTAAGAGGTCATAAATGAATTTCGCAAAAGTAGAAACTTCCGATCGTTTCATGTATTACATTATGTGTCTTCAAGAATTTTCTTGATTATTTAGTCAAATGTGTCTTTTGATCATTTTCTTTTGAAATTTTGTATCAGATAGTAGCAGTCTAGAACCTCTCGTTGAACTCATAATATATCCATACAACGACATTTTTGCATTTTGAATATTCTATTAGAGAACATATGAATTCTTAGAATACTACATGTACAGACTTTTCCTTTGCTTTTTTCGGCTTGGAAAAAAGTAGGAGCGTTCCACATATATAATATTCCTTTCTTTCTCAAAAAAGTTTTTCATTACTAAAAACTTTTACATAAAACCTTATAATTGCTTTAAATTTTTATTTCACTAAATGTATAGAAAAAGCTTTACTTTAACATAACATCAATTGCCTTACAGATGTTCTAAAACAATTTTTGTGCTTTTTTCATAGTGGGTTTTTGGTTAAATTTCATGTTATTTTGAATTTTTATAAGATACATTTGAATCTGAAGAAAAATTTATTTCGAAAATAAAAAATATCTCTTATTCAATTCCATTTTCTTGGAAATAATTAGCTAGAATGCTTTTTGGAGATTCCAAATGTGTTTAATGGGTGGAAGAATATCTTGCAATATTATGTTTCTAGGTAACATGTAAAAGTCGGTTTTCTTTTTCATATCAAGATATCACTAGCAACATTTTTTCTGCTTGAAATGCAAAATGCTTCAGGGTTCAAAGTAAAAGTAAACAATCAAATATTTTACCATTCCTTCCATTGAAGAGACCGTATTTCTTGTTTCAAACAATAAATCCATGCTGTCTTGTCTTCAAAGGAAGGTAAAAACATGGGCAAAGAATATCAAATATATAATTTTTTATGCAGTTCAATACAATTTTTTTTCAAAATATTTTCTTGCCTTTAGCAAATAATCTCGGGTAAGTTGTTTTCACTATAATGGTTGTTATGAAGCTGGAAAAATATTTAAATTACAGAACTAATGCAGTTTAATAAAAATAAATTTTCACTTCATTGAAGCAAACAATTCAGTTTTAGCTCTGTAATGATATCAAATTAATTTTAACAGATTTTTTTCGACGACATAAAATTTCCATGCTAGTCCCTATGAATACATTTTGTAATTATAGGCTTATAAAAAGGAAAAGGGTAGAAATATAATTTCGTTTTGAGTATTGAATCAGGCTACAAATCTTACTTCCTATTGCATTCTTTTTTGAACAGAATTATTTGCTCTAAAGGGATTACATGTATATTATGCATCTTTTAACGAACAACATAAAGATTTTTTTTCTAAAATATTAGTTATCGTAAGGTATTAACTCCTAATAAGATTATTAAAAATTTCCAACCACTAAATACGTATTATTTAAAATTATGCTACACAAAAAATTTCTTCTTGTGATCTTGCCATCATGATACTCATCATGATGGCATGCATCATCATCATTTTCTTGTGATTTGCCAGATTATAATATTGTGTCAAACAATCAAAAAGCCATTAATATTTTTCAAGATGGAAACTTTATTCATGAAATGATAATTAAATAGAAATTCGTAAACGACTCCAAATACGAATTACACGAAAGCAAGAGTAGAAAGAAATTGATATGCATACAAATAAAAGAGAAAACAATCGCAAGACTCAAAACCAGTTCTAAAGTTCGCAGTATCTGCTTCCGACTGATAATTATCATAAGAATTTCAACTTCTCTTACAACTATCCAAATCATAAATGTGTCGTGTAGTTGCAAAAGTGGACATCTCCATTTTTTTTCACAAATGGGTTTTTCTTTTCAAAGATTTTAAGTCTATATGATCTCTTCAACCACTTGACAACGCGAAACTGTTTCAACACTGGCCCTATCCATGCTTAAAATGGACCCGAATGTCAAGGTTTGCTGAAGAACTGACCATCTCCACTAATGGAAACGCATTCAAAACCAGCCATCTACAAATCGGCTGTGACCGCGGTGGCTTATTGGTAAGGTTTCGGCTTTGCGACCAGAGGGCTCCAGGTTCGAAACCCCATTCCACTGAAGATCTGCCGTGTATAGGGCCTGTTGCACGCGCTAAATCATACGCAGTGGTCAAACGTCCTCCCGTTGGTGTAGCGTGGAAGTTTGGAGAAGGGGTGCAAGCTCAGGTGTCGTCATCTGACCGACGTCGAAATTACGAGGTCCGTCCCAAAATAGCCCACGTGTTGCTTCAAAACGGTATGTAAATATAACTAAACCTAAACCTACAAATCCGCCAGGCAGAGCAGCGGTAGTTTCAAGAAACTTTGCCAAACGCAGTCTTCATTTTTACACCCTTTGAGTAAGCATGGTAGGCGGGGGCAATAAAAAATAATAAAAAAATGCAGACTTACAGCTATTACTGTGGACACGGCGATAAGTTCCAGTTTGGTTTTTCTGAATTATTGCACTTTTAAACAAAATCGGGGAAAATGGTGAAGTTATCCTAATCATATATAGTATTGTAAAAGAGATCCGTTTGAGTGGAAGCGAGAGGCGGCAAAGTAGCAACATTAGTTTCTATTCATAATTCATTTCTTTATGTATAACAGTGGATGTTGAAGACGGTTGTAAGACGGGAGGGACGTAAAGACATTGGAAATGCCCGTTGTACATCCAGGAAAGAGAGGGGAGACCGACGATCAGCAACATTTCAGCCATAAAAGAACGCTATGATCTCTTTCATAAATATATTAAAGTTCATGGAATTTCACTACTGTCGGAATAAGACTCAAGTGAGAAATAATAGTATTTACTATATAACTAGTATTATTATAGTGAGGCCCTGGATAAAATAAGGCCATGAGAATCTGATTTTTTTTTATTGAATCTATTTTTTATGGAATACCCCCTTATTTCAATAATAATTTGAGAAAATTATTGTGTCTCCTATTTACTATACAATTTGGTGTATTTATTTATATTTCAGATTGTTGCAAAACTGTCTATATCCAAAACGAGGTACAAAACTGACCATCTCCAAAACAAAACCTTAAATAACATTCCCCATTCTTCATGCCTCATTACCACAAATTGCATACTGAATCACACTGCCCAAATGTATCGAATGCCATGCAGTATTTTTTTTAAATCTCATTTTGGCTTGATGTGACAGAAAATCCACTTTTCTATTTTGGAAATGGCCAGGTTTGCAGCTACAAGACTCAAATATGTAGACTAATGGAAGTTATCAGGCATGTGTTAAAGGCTGTAGAAGTATCGTTAACCAGTTTCAGTCTTGGGTAATTGTTAAAATTAAAGATAATGTAGATGTTATTATGGTGTATCAAAAGTATTTTCGTTTCTTCAATCCTACTTTATTGTTGCTTAAAAACAACAAGTAAATTAGAAAATAAAGTACAATTCATTATGAACAATGGTTTTTTGTCATATTTTTTTGCGATTCCTTGATTATACTATGAAGTTGGTTTAATTGCTCTAGGCCACTTTTTCCAAAATCGTCAACATTTGAAAAGTGCTGCCTACGGAAAAGAGATGCCATTGACCCAAAAATTTCATAGAATGTAATAGCCCGACTGAGCATGTTCCATACTATATGGTGGGTGTGGTCGAAGTTCGTTTCCTTAGAGCTCATGTAATTTGTGTTTGGTCATTCGAGGCGTATGAGGTCTGGCACTGTCTTGCCGAAGGACAGCTTTCCCTTGATTGATGATCAAAGCATCAGTTTTTTCAGCTTATGTAATGCTCAACGTATCGTATCCTTGGAGCAACCAAGCTTTTCATCTTCAATTGATTTTCCTCTACGTTCTATTTCAACTCTTTAAGATTCACAGCTGCTGGGCTACATTTTTGGGCTTAATTTCGATTATTAGGTCACCTTCTTTGATAGTTTGAACCAGGTTTGAGCTGTTCGGTCACTAATCTTGCTAAAATCTTCAACTTGCATACGTTCGATTTCTGTGAGCAGCTTCAGTAGCTTAATGCCTAATTTTGATGTATGAAATATCTTTATGTGCATCGCCAATGATCCGATCCTGAAATAAAGGAAAGAAGTTTGGACGATTATAGATTACTAGATGTTATGCCCGGCGTTGCTCGGGATTAAAATACTTTTATGTCTAAATTTTTGATATAAAAAACTACTTTAGTATAAAAAATTACATTACCCAAAATTCTTCTATCGTCTGAAACGTTTTTTAATTAAAATGAGAGTATCAATTGCACCACACGATTTTTAAAAACCGCCGATAGCTAATTTTCTCCATAAGTTATCTATATATTTAAAATAATTTGGAGGGAAAACCTTCACTGAATCCGTCAGCCTCAACCACTCGACAGATTTTGACAATTTCCTTTTCATTTGAAAGGTTATGACGTCTAGATATGTCATCAAGGGTCGACTTCCCACCACCACCCACATTTTCGAACGAAAAAAAACTCTTTCCACGTCCTTTTACGTTTTTCCTTACTTTTGTCATTGTCGTTGATCATTGAACCCTCAAAGTGGAAAAGTGAGTCAATTAGAATAAAAACGAAAATACAAGCTTTTAATATAATTTCAGGAGGGAATGCAGCTCTAACGGACGAGCCGCCACTTGATAACGCAGTAGGTGGAGTATTAGATAACACAGAGTGGTCATAAATTATTGAAACCATTTCAAAAATTAATAAAAAAAAACTAATAATGTTACAACTGCGTGTTTCTTAAATGGGAGAGAGCAAATAATCAAATTTTTTTAGATACCTAATACGCCACCTATCTAAATTTGCTACAGCAAAAGATTTCCATGCGCAATGGCTACCGATCAGCAGAAGCCGATGCTCGTTTTCTGGTTTCCTTTTTCAGTTTTTCTTGAATATCTCGAAAATTAAGTTTTCGAATTATATTTAATTTAAAAAATTAAAGAGCATAAAATTCCCTACAAATAAATTATTATATTTTTCTTCTAGCTTTAAAATTTTCGCAGATAATAGCTCTCGAAAATGGGAGATGTCCAACAATTAACGACTACGTAGACCGCCGTAACGGCGCGTTACCTATCTCAAAAAAAATTTAAAATGCGCTCTCATTTTAAAAAAGCCGTAGTTGTAACATTAATTTTTTTATTAATTTTTGAATTTGGTCCAATAATTTATGTAGAATTAGTCTCGGGTAAGAATAAAATCACGTTTAAAACCATTTAAGGTTGGGGCAGGGGTGGCTAAGGGGGATTTGGTTTCTTAAAATTAAATAATGAGGAGACTTCAGTTAAAACAATTATTATTTATTGAACAATTAAAGGACAAGTTTTACAGGGGAAGGATATTTGCAAAAGGGAGAATTTAACATAAAGGTTAGCAAAATACATGGCGGCATGATTACGGGGGAAGTGATCCAGAAGTATAAACGATAGAGGGTCATCAAGATATTTAAATCACGAAAAGGGTTATTTGACAGGCTTTTAATAGTTAGTTTGATTACATCGATTCGAGAAAAAGGAGAAGAAGATAGTTAAAATATAGTTACCATAGCGTTGACATTTATAATACTCTGCTCAGCGGAGCGCTCGGGGCTTAGCGGCTAAACTTTAGACTATATTAATCAGAGGGAAGAAGGGAATCAGCGCCGTTGAAAAACATGCGTGATGGCTTTATTCGTCTATAAGGGCGTTGGTCGAAACGTATCGGGAATGAAACCCCTAGCGCCATCTATCGTACAACTCCGATTCAGTTTTACAATCTGATTTTTAATTTATTATTTTAATAGCATAAACTCCACATTTATGACCAACCTGTAAATAATTAAGGTGCCGAGTCAACATTCAGCAGCACAGTTGCTAGACAAAAAATCTCACACCATTGGACAACATTTCTTTTCGTATAACAGAACATGCATCTGATCATTTCTGTATTTCAAATTTTCGGTATACCGAATATAGTTTATCTGCATTTGATTTTTTTCATTATGTCTGCATAGTAGATGCAATATAAATAAGGCAGAAAAAATGAAATTAACATTTAATGAAGAAAATATTTCAGTAATAAATATTCGATACCAAACTCTTTGGTGGTCAGCTTTTATTTCAATTATCTGTTTTATTCCTAGCTCATTTATAAACTAGTATTTTTAAAATCATAAATAAATTTAGCTTAAATCTAAGACTATGACTAGAGTCTGCATTGTGTAGTAAAGTGACCATTCGTCTTCCTCCAGGAAGGACAGTCCCCCTTTTTTAAGTTCTGTCCTCCCTCGAAAAGTGTACAATAAGTGCATAATAAATTCAAATGTTTTTATTATGCATTTATCATATTATAGTGTATTCTGTATTATTATTGCAATGAATAAGATGATTCTTCTATTTACGATAGTTTTATCTACAATTTATTTACGTCTTCCTTTTCATTGGAAAAAAGTTAGTTACCTTATCTAAAAGATTTTTTTTTTCATTTAAAACAATTTTTATGATATTTCTAGTATCTTAGTTAATGCTCTAATGACGTATTTAGCATTCAACGAATACGAATTTATTCCTATTCCATAATAGAAACAAAACGACTGAAAATTCTATATAGATATTTAAAGGCAATATTACTTTATATGAATTAAAAGCTTTGTTTATTTTTTGAAATATCTGTTTCAGTTTTTAGTCCATCCCAAAAGTTTTCATTTAAGATGACGAAGCAGTTTCTTTTTTGAAACAGTAAATAAAACAGGCCATTAACTTCCAATGTTTACTTTCAAAGCATTTCATAACAGAACTGAAAATATTGAACACTTTCGGTGCTCTCTCTTCCAATCGATTTCTTTGGTTCTTTAATGCCTTAAAATGCTTTCAAGAAATGTCAAGAAAGCTGTATAAGTTTGAAAACCAGATACTTCAATAACTTACATCGCGGAGAAATTTTCTGCTTTCTTCGATGCTGCAAGACTACGTTATTTTTTATATAAAAAACTTATTCTAAGATTTGTTTCAAAATATAAATTCTTCAAATATCACTGTGTATTAGAATGAATTCTTGCAGTATAAACTAAAAATCATTTTTATTTGCATTAGTTAAGTATAAAATATTGAGAAGAAAATTAAAGATAACAAATAACTTTTTACTAGAGTTTATGAAAGTTTTTTTTTTTAAATTCATTGCTTTAAATTTCTTCTCCAACACATAATTCAACAATTTTATTCTTTAAATTACCTTTATACGGACGGAGTGGTAAAGACAAAAATGTCATTCTTCTTAAAAGCTTTTCACAGAATCATTTCTGATCAGATGTTTCCGTTGACGGAATGAGAATTTTTTTAGAATAAAGTAGTATTGATTAATCCGAAGAGTACAGAAAATTCATGAATTCGTATGGCAAATTTTTCAATCGTTTCAGTTGTATGCCACGTTCCATGGCACGTGTACCATGGATGATACATGCTAAACTTTTCATTCAGGCTACGTGTATCATCGATGACACACGAGGTACACACTAATGGTACACACTAATCGAAAAGTTAAAACTGATCGCAGCGCCACGTGTGCCATAACCCAGATAGCACGTAAGTTTGCAGCAAGTTTGATTTTGACTTGTCATGACAAAATTTGACGCGTCAAACTTGAATCGAACTTGTAGCAAGTTCGATGTGACAAATAGCGCCACCTCCTTTGCGAATCAAACTTGCTGCAATTTTGCAAAACAAGCTTCCTGCAAAGATAGCACAATAAAGAGATAATTATCTTTGTCTCTGTTTTAAAAAACATCCGATTTTTAATAGCATCTCCTAGACAGTAATTCTTTTTTATTAATTCAATAAATCAATGATAATTTGTGAAAAAAATAACTTCTTTATAAAAAAGTTTTTTGAAACATTTTCCATCTTTTTACTAAATATATCACTCTCACTTTAAAGAAAACTATATCGCCTTTTTCTTAATGTTGAAATTTTAATGTTTATAAACAAAATTAAATCTAAAAAACAGTCAGTGTTTGTTGAACAATAATAACTAGACCTTTTGTTCCATTTTAAAGTAATTACTTTTGAACTCTAATTTCATAATCTATTCTACTAGCAAAACACAGTTATTAGCGAAAATCGCTCTCTCTTTGACTTCAAATCATATTCTCAACTCAAAAAATTAATGAAATCCAGAAAATAGTTAAAAATAAATCGTATACGATACGAATCGAACGATGTATTAGCGAAATCTATCTTCTCCTCTCAGAGATCAACTGGCTCAATGGTTAGCGTCTCCGGTTCGGAACCAGCAGGTCGCGAGTTCTATCCCGGGTTGTGTTTCGTACTCTGTTTTTGCTATAATTTGCAATAAGTTTGCACGGCAAGCTTGTGGCAAGCTTCCTGCAAGTTCGTTTCATGGTGACTTCGGAGCTTTCGTTAACTTGCTGCAAGCCTACTGCAAGCTTGCACTCTTGTCAATTCAAATTTGTGGCAAGCTTGCTGCAAACTAAAATTGCTATCTGGGAAATGGTACACTATGCGATAACTATGCTAAACAAGCTAATTACTTATAGGTTGATGATATATAGAAATATTGAGTAATAATATATCAATCTTCAAAAATTTATCATCTAATTAATCAAAACATCAAATGGCCTGAATGAAAAGTCGAGCAAAAACGGCTTGGAACGGAAAAAGTTAATAGACTACAGACTGATTACATATAGCCCTAAAATACAATAGGACTGCATTGAACTAGTAGAAAAAAGGTCATTTTATATTATTCATCAGTGTAAAAACAAACGTAATAACTTGGACAATTAAATTTAATTACATAGATACGATTGGTAATTTTGGGTATTGGTGATTAAAATCAGCAACAAGAATACAGTTGTGCAAGTTATGAAAAAGGAGTATCATCACAAATTTATGAACTTGAGCTTAATGAGTAATATCAAATAACAATGTTCTTCAAAGTACAGGGTGGTCATAAATTATTGGATCCATTTCAAAAAATTAATAAAAAACTAACAATATTACAACTACGTTTTTTTTAATGATAAAGTATTCTTAAAACATTTTTCAGATAGGTAACGCGCCTTTACGGTGGTCTCGGTGGTCGTAAGTTATTGGACATCTCCCATTTTTGAGAGCCATTATCTGCGAAACTTTTAAAGCTAGAAGAAAAATATAAGCATGTATTTGTAGGGAATTTTACGCTCTTTAATGTGTTTTCGATTTTAATATTGTAATTCGAAAACTAAATAGTTTTCGAGATATTCAAGAAAAACTTAAAAAGAAAACCAGAAAACGCGCATCGACTTCTCCTGATCGGTAGCCATTGCGTATGGAAATCTGTCGTTGTAGCAAATTTAGAAGGCCTAATGGCCCGCCACCTATCTGAAAAAAAAACTTTTTTTCTCTCATTTAAAAAAACGCAGTAACATTATTAGTTTTTTTTTATTAATTTTTGAAATGGGTCATAAATGGGCGGTCATAAATTTTCAATAATTCATAACACCCTGTTTGATCAAAAACAGCTCATGACAGAATCTGTATTTTGAGATCCTAGGATCGAGGTATTTTGATTACCTTGATATATCATAACGTTGCCGTAGATTATGATATGTCTGTAAAAAGGGGCATGGGTTTAGCTTCCTCGCGTTTATGTGTTTATATCGTGTTTATGTCGCGTTTATGTATTTTGTTGTGTAAACTAAACCATTGCCAATGTCCTCTGTTTAAATATCAAAACCTTGAAAAAATTTCCATTATTTATCGGACTTCAGATCAGGGCATTAATGTAACAAACCAATTTCAGTCATTTATCTATTTATTTATTGAAAAGAAAGAAAAATAAAACAATATGTAAATAATAATCAGCAGAATTGCTTGGCCTTTTTAATTAGATGCACATAAGCATATTTTTGAATCCGATAAATTTTAATAATGAACCATCCTTTCCTTTCTGTTATTCCAGGAGGGCACATTAATCCAGGAGTAACAGTAGGTTTTGCTGCTGTTGGTAAGTTCCCATGGAGAAAAGTACCAGTATATCTTCTTGCGCAACATTTGGGCGGATTCTTCGCTTCTGCGGTCTTATACTTCACATACTACGGTAAGTAAATTTTTTAAAAATACTTTTAGTATGTACATAATGGTCATTAGGTACCATGATGTTCAAAAGTGAAAAGTAATTAAGGAAATTTCAAAATGTATATGCAATTAAACTAATGAGAAATTTTACTACTTACGACTTCTGAAGCTCTCAAGGGCACATCTTTAAGTGTAATGGGCAACGCGATTATTACCTCCAGCTTTCTTTCTGGCAATCTCTTTCTTCTTCCATCGTGGGCAGTCTAGGGGCTTGGTCATTCCCGTTTGGTCATTGGGGAACTGGAAAAAGGTCATGATAGCCAATACTTTATCACACAAGAAAAGTGAGTGGTCTTTTTTTTATTGCATACGCCGACCCTGCTTACCCAAAGGGTGTAAACCATGTGACGAGTCGGCGGGAATAAAAATTTCAATGCAAATATTAAAGTAATACAATACAAAATAATAGAATGCAATAAAATACAAAGAATTATGTAATATAATTCAAAAAATATAATTAAAATAATACAATAAAAGTAATACAATACAAAATACAAATGTCAATATAAATATAAAAAACTACAAACAGCAAGCATAATAAGTATCTACAAACATAAATAATAAATAACTGCAAATAAGCTTAAAAGAAATAAGCCTACAAAGAAACATACATAAAATAAATAAGAAATGAAAATTTTATAAAATCTAATAAATAGTAAAAAAAATAAATAAACGAAGTGTGTTATACAATTTAGAGAAGAGAGACAGGAAAAAAATTGAAAAACAAGAGAAACCACAACAAAAAAAATTCTATAACAAAATTTAATGGAAAACACCAATACAAAAAACCATAATTCTGTAATACAATTTAGAAGAGGAAAAAGAAGGAAACTCAGATATGCCTATGATACACTTTGGAAAGTATATTACA
Source organism: Araneus ventricosus (assembly GCA_013235015.1). NCBI lineage: Eukaryota > Metazoa > Arthropoda > Arachnida > Araneae > Araneidae > Araneus > Araneus ventricosus. Next base: position 320,483 of record BGPR01000658.1, on the reverse strand, counting down.
TATGTTATCACTTATAAGAAATATCTCCCGAATTTTAAAAGTTGCATTTTTGTTAAGAAATGAAGATTCAAACCACCGTCTTTTTAGATTTTCCACCGGTTTTAAAGAGCATGGTCTGTAAAGCTGCTCTCCTTGCTCTTGTTTTTTCTGTCAATTTATTAAAAATACGATCATAGTTTAACTGAAAAAGTAGTTTTATATCGCGAAGTTAAACATATAGTTAACCCATATCTGGTGCCAGTGTTGCAGCAAAAAAAAATTTTTTTTAATTCGTAACACAAAGATGTCTAAAATAACACTTTAAGATTCTGATTATGTTAAACATTTCCTTCCAGCAAAATCCTTCCAAATCCAGCAGCATGATTAAGTATCCCTCTCTGAAGTAATTTCTGTCAACTTAAAAGCCTTTACTTCAGAAGAACTTAGCTATCCTAAAGCAGTTTTAGAAAAGGAGAAGGTTCAGAAAAATTTGGCCTTAAAACATATAACAATAATGAAAAAAATGCAGAAAAACAATACGAGATTTGGAAAAAATGTTCATCAAGTTCCAAAGTCAGCCTTAATGCAGGTTTAGAGAAAAATTGAATAGTTGGAAAGTTTCTACAGGTCAGTGTAGAAATAGGAGTATTCATGAGAAGGATACACAGAGAACGAATAATATAAAAATTCCTGACAATATTAAATTGTTCGTACCCATTTCATTGCATCCTAGATTTGTCCTCTGATTTCAGACTCATTGAATGTGGTGAAGAGTCCATGCGTACAATGTAACACATCAACCACAACTTGTTCGCAAATGCCCTTTACACCAAATCATCTTGGTATTATAGGGCGTTTGGTACCTGCAACTCAAAAAACAAACACAGATCAACAGCATTAGTTATATCTTCGGTAAATAACTGAAGAAATGTCAAAAACTCAATAACGAACAACATAAATAAGCAATAAATGTGAAGAAAATAAGCCTCTCGGATATTCCTGGTGCATACTTACATTCCTTTTAGACAGCAATTTTTTTTCTATAGGGAAATTGTACACATATATCTGGCTTCTCACTACGAACTTCAAGGCCTAATTTTTGATAAGCCTGACAAGAGGCAAAAATAAAGTGGGTACAAATAACTAAACTTCTAATGGAAATAATTCTTTGGTATGTACTATATAGTACGGAATAAAGCTATTTTTAGGTAGCGTAAAATAATAACTTACTTTATGCGAATGCAACAATTTTAGTGTGATTTTAAGTCCATGTGACAGCCATCAACCGTCATGGTAGATCTTTGAAAATCTTGTTCGTCGCTAGCATTTCTTGAATCAAATAATTAAGAATTAACAAACGTTTTCGTACAATATTCAGGTGGCAAGAAGTAATTCACCCAAATTGCCATAAAGGTCATATGATAGATTTTCTTTATCACGGAAATCATAATTTTTTCTTTTACATAAAATGTTAATATTATTTATTAATAAATTTAATTACACAGCTACATAATTTCAGGTCCATTTTTGTGTCAGGATTAATAAAATTCATTATCGTTCATCTGAAAACTATCTATTGATCGGTTAGATTGCTTATCAAAATTAATCCATACTGTGGACACTTAAATATTTGGAATGTAGGCGTTCTAATTTCCATAGATTTATAATATTTGCATTAAATTATAAGCAATACCATTAGATATCTGATCACCAGCGTATAATCAAAGCATTAGGGCGCTATTGAAAGCAGGCATTGGATTGCACCTGTTTACCTATCAATTTAGAAGCGAACGAAGTAAATCGGGTTTATTTATAGTAGATAGACTATCACAGAAGATCAAAATTAAATTCTGAACATTTATTTAACTTAGAAAAATTTACTCCTTTCTAAATCTGCAAAAGCAAAATAAGTGGTTAGAAGATTAAATCTGAAAGTTTTATTTAAATTATAATATGTACAGATGATTTCCACAATAATCCATTCAGAAATTAAAGAAATAATTGCGCCTTTTTGGTAAAAAAAAAACAACGTTTTACAGTTCATGCCTTTCTGTTTAATGAAATGTTGGGTAAACATTGAAGACAAATTTTTGGTGTTTCGCAGTTCATTTCATCTCTAATTTTGATGTTTTAATTTCAATTTCAATTTTTTTAAACTTCATAAATCCTTACTTTAAATCACATATATGATACAAATATAATCCTTAAACTCACTTTCAAGATAAATAAAACAACTAAAAAATGTTAGAAAATAAGATTTCAGGAACAGGAAACTTCGTATATCATTCGCCTTTTTCGAATCTTTAATATCCTAGCGAATATTTTCAAAAATGTATTTTTCTTTGAAGAATAAAAAAATTTCCATTTCCATGACATGTCTGTGAAAAGAATTTCATAAAAAGTAAACTCGCTGAAGAATTTACTTTAAAAAACTGCAGTTGTAAGCATGGACACTAAAATACAAAAAAGAAGTTTCATTTCTAATAAAGAGTTTGAACATCGCGGAATGTTATAAGGTTGTATTGGAATGCTGGGATGACAGTAAGAAAAATTACGTTAGATATTTTATCGCGTTGTTCGACGACTTCAGTCTAGAATCGATCGCAACTGTTATTTAGTTCTCTGCCTGTTATCAAGTTTCGTCTTAAATCTGGATTATTTTTACTCCTAAAATCAACTCTACCTGACTCTTATATAGCATTTTCTGTTGTTAAGGGATTTAATTCAAATCTTTATTTTTCACAGAAAGTGAAAACATAAATGGCATAGCATAAACATAAGTACATGGGCATATAAAGATCCCTAAAAATCATTCTTCATCGATAGAGCTATTCTTTTAGTTCATTACTTTTATTTTATTTGGAATGGCTGATACTTAATATGAAGAAAGTTCAACAAAAATTTAACGCGTTCATAATCAATTAAAAATTCAAAAGTTTATTCTGACACTGTTTTAGCTCATCAGGTTTCATAAATGAGAAGATATTACAAATTTCTTGTAATTAACCATTTTCAAAATTGATTGTTCTTAATCTCTAATTTGTCTTTTTTATGAACTTGGTTAAAAAAAACTTCAGTTCCGGTTTTCTGAATTAAATTTAGTTATATTAACGTCCCGTTTTGAAGCAACACCAGGGTTATTTTGGGACGGACTTCGTAATTTTGAACAGAGCGGTCAGATGACGAGCACGGCGCCTGATCTGGCAACCCTTCTCTAAACTTCCTCACCACACCAGCGGGAGTAGGTTTGACCCCTTACGTATGATTTAACGTGCAGCAGACCCACATACAAGGCGGATCTTCAGTGGAATCGGAATTCGAACCCACCGGCCTCAAAGCCGAGACCTTACCACTAGGCCACCGCGACCCTGCAGATTCTCTCAGATAACCGCGTTAATTTCTTGCCTTCATCTTCGAAGTGTAAATTGAAATGAATTACTTGACCCTTTATTACTGTAAAATAATTTCAACTAAATATTTCAAGATAATATCGACGACACATTTAAAATTTTTACTATGCGAATAGTTTTAAAAGTTTTGTACAAAAGCAAAATGTGTTGAACTTTATTCATTTAGTCCGAAACTATTCTAAATTATAATAAGACTACATCTGAAAAAATGCTCTCTATATATAATTCTACATAAATATTCAATATTCTTTTCACTAGAAATCGTGAGGAAAATTAAAATACTCACTAGGAACAACTAATTCTGAAATTTTTTCAATAAAATCCTTCTATCAACAAAATTATTATTTCCTGCAGTCATTCACTGCAATTTATATAATCACTTTCGTTAATTATTAGAGCAGATTAAAAAGGCCTATATGTTATCGAACTTAATATTTGATGTGATGGTGTGTTTCGCTTCAGTCACTTCACTCGCTTCAAATTTGTTTTCACTTCAGTTTTAAACAGAAGATGAAACCATTAAGCGGGGTTTAAATGCGAACAGTAAAACCGACAGTAAGAGATGACGCATGCGCAGAATCATAAAAGTTTTAACCGGACCACGGCAAGTCTCTGTGCGAACTTGACAGCAACATCTTACTGTCGGTTTTACTGTTCGCGTGTAAACCCCGCTTTAGTTGCAAACGATATAGGTGACAGTCACAAGAGATATAGGAGCATTTAACCTGTTCAGAGGAAAAAGAAAATTGAATAGTAAGCAGAATGATTAATGAATTATTAAAGAGAAATTAGATATATATATGAATAAGCGTGTATAAAGGAGGTAAATACAGAAGTTTCTTGGCATTTGACAAAAAGTTATAAATTTTTTAAATAACTGGAGTTAAAAAATAAATTGTCAAAGTCAACTGAAATATTAAATTTCAGGCCAGAATCTCTCCAACTCAATAAATTCTTAAATTACAGCTTAAATGATTAAACAAATATCTCACTGATGTGCTATGTTTTGAAATGCAATATTTTTAAAAATGGTATAACAAATGCAAAATAAGTTTACAATGTCTATAAAAAGTAAATAAGCTATGAATCATTTAAATTTAAAAAATAAAATTTGAAATATTTCATGGAGCTGAAATTGGGCAGATTGAAAACAAGCCAATAAAATACCAGGTCAATGTTTAAAAAATTAATGAATATAAGCAAGCGAATTTGAATGTTAACTATTGACATAAATGAGGGAAGAAAAATTAAAAATTCAATAAACTATTGTTCAATTAGGACAATGATGATAGTTATTGCTATTGTTATCAAAGCGAATTAGCTTTTACATCTAATTTAGTGAATAAAAAAATATTAATTAACAGAATTATTGAAATTTATCGAATTTAATAACTTCATTTCTTCATCAGCTGTGTTTCTAAGAATCATAGACACTTAGACACAGACATCTTCGTTCATTTTTGTAATCTAACAACAGCATCTTCCTTTATTGGTTGTGTCTCATAACTTTAAAAAATTTGCCAAACGTCTGCAAAGTTTTTATTTCTAGATTCAAAAGAATTCAAATTTTACCGAGACTTTTTTTCTTTATTTTTATATAAAATAAAATTTCAAAGTTAAGCTTCGAAGACAATAGTCAGCAGTTTCTAATGGTAATAAAATTATATAAAGTGTACGAAATATTTTTAAATAAAATTTATAGCTTATATTTTTCCGTTTCCCACAAATTAAAAGACTGTTCTCTTTGGAAATATTTAATAATCTTAGTGTAATTTCAATGGCTATGCAAGTTATCAAATTAAGTTTCAAAGTCTTTTTGGAAGTGTTTAAATAAAGATTTTTTCTAAAAATTATTTGCGTAGGAAGGTATTTAAGATTATTAGATATTCTAATTTTTATTTGAAGTTGTTTCGTTTGTCTATTTTTAAATTCATTACTGTCAAATGTTTTAATTTTCACTCCACTATAAATACATTTTTTACCTGGTTAATTGTATTTTTGTACTCCACGAGCAACTAAAGAAATCTGGAACAGGATGGAATAAAATTATTATTGATATCATTTCATTTATAAGACACGTGGCATTTCTGCCCTGTTATTAATTGCAACGAAAAAGGGTAAAAATGTTTCAAAAACATTCTAGACAGCATATTTACATACAGCGTCTTAATAAAGGCGTCTAAAAAGCATTATTTTCAAATAATTTTTTATCATCTCCTTCCTAAATGTCGCCATTTGAAAAGGCAAATGTAAGAAATGCTAAAATTGTTTTGTTCTATATTTTTGGGGTTTTCTTTTCTCTATTCAGGGTGTCCCGTAACTACCGCATAAACCCAGACTAGAGTAATCCCTCACTCTGAGAAGGAGAAAAGCGTCCAAAGAAACATGTCTTTACGCCCTCTAGGTTTCGAGAAAATCGCACTCAAAAAACACTGACAGTATTAATATCGGAAAACTCGGCATGAATTTCTAACAAAGCTTTTCGATACGTTGGTGTCGAGGGTAGCTTTTGAAAAATATAATTCCTGTTTATTTTAAAACTGGAAAATCACCCGTCTTGGTGAAGTATTTTTCGTTGTTTAACAATTTTATTATAATTCAATAACCATGAAATTCTCAACTTGTCGAACGTAAATCAAAAGTTAAAATTTCGAAGGAATTCTTTTTCAAAATTCTAATCAAAACAGAGCACTTCTCTGCTTGTCAAACTTTGACAAAAAATATTATCAAATTATTTTATTAGCATCGTTGCGTCCAAACTATATCACTTGCATGATATACCAATGACATAATTTACTACTTTCTATTAAAAAACAGAAATTAATCTGAAATATATGATTAATATAATTTAAAATTTTTCGAGAACTATTGATCATAGCGAGATAAATTTTATATCAATCGATAGCAAATTTTATTTCACTATTTTAGAGATATTAAATTTGAAATTAGAACGACAATTACTCTTTTAAATTTAAAATTACTAAAAGTTTGGTTCGTTCAGGTTTAACGTCTCGCAGTGCTATGGCGCGAGTTTTATTGTTGGTGACGTCAGAGCGTTACCGAGAGACAGATCTGGGCTATTATATTAGTAGTAAGATTAGAGGTTGAATGGATTGATGATACAAACATCTGCGTTCGGCTTTTACTCTCTATATTCTTCGTGAATTGGATTGTCCTCCACGACAGTCTGAGAATCAGTTTCTTTGTATCTGTACTCAGTCACTTCTCAATCGAGATATAATGCATCAGATTCGTGCTCAGGTGTTATTTTATAGCGTAATTCTTCCCAAACAGACGAATGCTGCTCTGTAGGGATAATTTCCAGCCGTTTAGTGATAGCCAGATTAGGTTATGGAGAGCGTTTCATGCACTTTCAAGCGCGATCAGATTGATTCATTATCAGTGGAAAGTATCGGAGCAAGTAGAAGACATGCTAACTCGAGGTTAGATGGGTGGTGAGGTCTCCGAGAGACAAATCTGGGCTATTGTATTAGTAATGTAAGCTATTATATTTTAACCGAAAGTACATATCAAATGTGTAATCACTTCATTTAACCCTTTATCTACTGACAGTACCTTAAAGTACTGCTTTAATCACGTTCATACCTTCGCAATATGGCCGTTTTTCCTAACAGTATTCACAAGAACACGGAGAATGGAGTTCAATAACAAGCAGTAAATGGCAGCTGAAGGCAGAAAGTAAAATTTTTTAATTATTAATTAAATTAATTAAGTAATTTTAATTAATTAAAAAAGTGTTTTCCTCATTCCCAGGGTTATTCTACATACAAAAATTATCTAATGATTAAGAAACAAAATTAAAAAGTTGCTAGTAGGTAAATTCAGTAAATAAAGGGTTAAACACATTGTAAAGTATGGTAAAATTAGTTTTCTGTTATACCTTTGTATGTTTATGCAAAAATTTCTTCAAGAAATTTACAGATGCGAGTTAAATAATGAGATTTCTTCCCCCCAAACCAATCTTTAGCGCTATGAATAGGGATTTCTTTTCCTTTCAACTTTATTTTATATATTGTAGCTTAACAAGCAACACCACCTATCTCAATAATTTGAAATTTCAAAGAGGAAAAAAAACTGAATCTTTCGTAATCAATAACGAATATTTCTGACTTTTTTTTTAACATCTGGTAGGAAAATGCGGTTTCATGTTCAATATCGTGTTCGCAATTCACGACTTCAGGTCCTTTGTGTCAACCATAGGGGAAGCACTGCTGTACGCTGAATATCTAATTGCCGCGATGCATTCCTCATTGGTGTTGCTGAATTGATCACAAAATTCTGTTGAATAGGTACAACATTTTTTATGGATGTGATTGACCAGATACTACCCTAATAGCACAAGACACTGTACGATATTGGTACGGTATCTTCTCGATATTGTACGGCATTCAGAATACCGGACACCGTCGTAGAGATATCGTACAATATCTTGCGCTAATTGGGTACTTCCTCTACCCAAAACGACTCCAGCTTCTAAAAGTACTCTAAAAAGTTTGGTTTACTCTTAAACTATTTCAAATGGCTGTTTCGAGGTGGATGGGATTTAATGTTCTCAGTGCACTATCTTAGGACTGCTGTGATGGATTTGGTTTCGATGTATCAAATACCGCAATAAACCTTTTCGGTGGGAGCTGTCATTTTGCTTAGCAAAATAAAGCTGAAAATCCCAAAAACCGCAAATGGAAACCAAACATTTAATCAAGTAACGATCTACGGTGGTTTTAGGTTCTTTTCTGCCGTTTAAAGAGGTACAACTCTATCTATAGACAAAATTAGAAGCTAACTTTTTTATTAGCACCAAAAAAGTTTTTTACCGTGAGAGGGATTTTATTGAAACCGCCCTCATAAATGATAGAAACTCGATTTAATATTTAATTTTAAAATATATCAAGGACTTTTGGCCAAAATCATAAATTTAAAAAAAATGAGAATCTACAAATTAATCAGTAACAAAACAATCCCCTCCGATACTTGCAATTATTCTATATAGTGATGAATTTCGCGTATTACCACTATTATTAACAATTTGCTTAAATGTTTTAAGTGAGTCATCGGTAGAGCACAGGACATAAAGATTTCGGCTACCAAAGCGAGAACAACGATAGAATTAAACCGATTACATAAGGCCACCCAAGGAATCATTTTAACATAGAATAGCATTTTTATAAAGGCAAAACACGCATGGTTTTTAACTTCATGGTTAATTTACCTTAATCGATTTTCATCCTGATTAAATCTGTTCTGTATCTTCAGGTTTAGTTCAATTTAGTTTTATTAGCGCCTTATTTTGAAGAAACACAAGGCTAATTGGGGACGGGCTCGCAAGTTTAATCGCGATCTAATGACGACAAAGCAGTCGTGTTCTTCTGAATTTCAAGATTGCAATGTTAGTTACCATTCTTAAGAAAATGGAAACGCTAGGGCCAATATGTTATTAGGCGATCCTAAGCAACCGCCTAGGAATCCCAAAACAATGGGAATCTTGTCCATCAAATGAAAATTTCATTTTTTTTCAGTGAAAGTTTTAGAAAGATTCTTTAGACATAAAAATTCTCAAGAAATCGATAACAAGAAGTAATAAGACGAATTCCCCAATTTCCTTTCAAAGCTTTTTCCTCTACAATTAATATCTTCTTATTTAAGCCTCAACTTAAATTAGAAAACGCTATTCCAAATTAATGTATCGCTTCGCGCACAATTGCAATCTTGTCAATGATGTCAGATGCTAGTTAAGAAGGAACTTTTTCAAAATTGAAAATGATAAAAGCATCAGTCAATCGACCATGATTCAAGTCAAAGAGGCTGGTCTGGCAATAATATCATTGCAACTAATCTTCAGTCGATATATTGATTCAAATATTGTCAAGAGCAAAAGCAAGGAAAAACAGTACATTCTAATAAATATTCAGCTTCAATATATATTTAACTTTAACACTAAGTGCATTGTAATGCACGTAAATTAATTATTATGCTTATAATGAGAGTTAATGGTTATTTCTGAAAAAAAGAACTTCCCCTTTTTTGTGCAATATAATGAAAGTCTTGTTAATTTAGAAAAAAATCAACAATTTTGTTATCAAATTCGTTTATATTTGCCCATGCATGTCGGTACATAAAATATCAATGATAAGGAGAATGTAGATTTTTGTCTAAGGGTGCCAAGTGCCTTTGCACCATCCGTGGAAAATGCATATAAAACGAATACATTACAAACTTTCTGAAGATCATAAAATGTGCTCCTATTTCTTATACAAAATCCAACTAATAGTTGGAAACCTTTTCGTCGTCTTCTTCTTGAACAAAATACTTAATACACTAAATCTCTTGTTTTACCTCTTCGGTTTACAATTAAAGTGTATTAAGCTGCTTAAGCTTTCATTTAATTTTTAAATTCTTTCTTTTAAGTCTTGAGGATTTGATATAGTATTGAAAAGATTTGCTAGGATAAATATAAATACAAAGTACTATTTAATTTTGCTTAATAATATGACAAACTATTAATAATTAGATGCTATAGAAGAAATCAATTTCACTTTTCTCACTAATTCAATATTTCTGCAGTAACTTCTGCATTTGAATAAAAGTACCTAATGTCAAAGTGAGTGTCATTTGAAATCAGCACTTCATGTCAATGACTAAGAGCATTCTCTCCTTAACAATTATTTCACAAAAGACACAATAAACCTTCAACAGTAGAGTTAAGCTCTTTCTTAATTAAATTTTGAAAGAACAAAGAGTTCAGAAGGGACAGAAACCTTCCAATTCTTCGAATATCAAATGATAAGGTATGGCCTCCATATGAATCTATCTGAACTCCTCATTGTTTGGTAACGATGAGAAAATATCTTACATAAATGCTGGCCTTGACTTCATAAGTTAAAGTTTGTGAACGAAATTATTTGTCTAAGATAATACTTAATCAATGAGTTTTAATAACCCTTTCGTGAATGAAACAAGCTCCAGATTGTTTTATTTTAATGATAAAAAAATTACGAATTCGATAAGTTGAAGATTTACATAATATTTTGTTTTTATTTATCTTGTTTACGCAAAAGTATCTAATGGAATTACATTTTTTAAAGAAATTTTCTTGGTCAACCAACGAGGACGAGCGCTTCTTACACTTATTCGAGGACGCGCGTCGGGCCTTGCAGGCCCGGGGTCCTGTTTTTTCAATAAACGCGAAAAAAAATTGCATTTACTTTAATAGGAAACATTTGTTGCACTAGTGTACAGAATATGAACTATTAATAAAATCATTTTCAGATAAATCTCTTCTAGGGAGAGCATTAAATTGAAGAAGATTGATGAATGCTTGTACTTCCAAGATACTTATGAAAATGTTAGCTTTCCCGTCCAAAATTACATGAATTCTCCTCGAAATAAGTATTAATGCATCATCTTCTCATAGATAAGCATTTCAAAGAATTTTGAACCGATTATAAACTTTTGCTTCACCACAGTTTTCGGGTAGTTGCAAGACGATGTTGTGCATAAAAGTTGTCATATTTTTGCTAGTTTCTTTTTTACACCATTTTTCAACTCCGTCCTTCTGCTAAATAATCGGTGAACTCGCAAATATCAAATTCATTGTCCAATTCCTTTTCAGAATTCGACTTACGATATCTAACTAATTCAAAAGCAACAATTTATTTTCTTTATTAATCGATTCTCAATTGATTTTCAGCTTCAGAAAAGCTTTTCTATTCTTTATATCTAATATTTGTAGTTCGAAAATTGTCGCGATTTATATGTTTTCTTCAGCACTCTGCACAGAAACGAGACTGCACGCATCGGGCTTCGGAGGCCCGACTGTCTGCTTCCTGAGCTAATAAAAAGTGGAGAAATTCTTGAAATACCTATGGTCAGTAAGTAAATGACCTTGAATGTCACTACTGTGAATCTGGAATTTTTCTCTTTCAGAGGTCAATGTTCTGTAATAAATTCTTGCAGGCACTGGGCTTCGCAGGAACGACGCGAGTCCTCCCGGGTTAAACAAGAGTTTTTCACAACATCGTTATTTCTTGGCCCAATTACAAAAGTTTTAATTCGTAATATCTTTCTTTTTACTAAGACTTTTTTAATTTTTTCGTGATCTTTCAGGTATTATTTCTTTTTTCTAAATTCAATAGTTTATAAAATGGGAATCGTAGTTGGAATAATAAATTCTATGCAAATGCTCTCAAATATCTCTAGATGATACAACGCATTTTTCAAAAAGTGTAATTGAAACTAATCCCTAATTAGCATTGTTATTAAAGTTACTATAAAATTTATATTGTTTTAAAAGTGATCAAGAAGTAATATAAATTCGTGAATAGAATTAGAAAATTTACCATGACAAAACATTCTGAGAAAAAGTTCATAAAAGCATCACGGGTATGCGTTATGTGTGTAATAACTTAATATTATTTTCTCTAGATAAATCCATTTGTTACAGATGTCTTTTTTTATAAATAACTAGCCACCTTCGACGACCAGCTTGTTCACCGAGATTATGATTTCAATTGAATCTTGCGTCATTTTTTATTCAAGGTTCTATTAACAACGTAATTTGAATCTTCAGATTGTGGTAGATATTTAACCCATGTTCTATCAGTGACCTTGGACCTCTTATGTTCACTGTCTACATAAATGTTCCTAATGGAATCAAATAACTCACCGTGTCATGTAACCTCTAATTCCATGTGTTCGGCACTATCTTCACTTTCCAATTCCTCTTGCAAAATATGCATTTGATTTCAACATTAAAATGAGGCAGCACATTTAATGGCCAGCGCCATGTTAGCCGGATTAAAACATGCTCAGAAAGGAATGAAAACGTAGCAACCCTAACCATTCAGCTTAATGGATATATTTCTTAACATAAGCAAAGTAATATAAAGTCTCGGAGAGATTTGTTGACAGATTTCACAAAAATTTTGATCAAAAATATGAACGCAAAACGTATTTGGATATTATCTCACATTACAACAATGTAATTAAATATTTGTTTAAACAATGAAAATGCTTTGAATTGCGTTGCGACAATGAAAAGTATTTTTCGGATAACTTACAACAAATTTAAAAATTTATTAAAATTCGATAAAATATTGTACGGCAACATAATTGATATCAATGGAAAGTGATTTTTTTGCTCTTTCAGATGGTGTCAAAATAAATTTTGTGCTATAATATTTTTGGAAGTTACTAAGGAAAAACACCAAAATTTAGCTTAATTTTTAATTAATTAAAATTTCAAATAAAGGGCTCCGATGTGCACATTCCCACCCTTCAAAGTAAGTTTGTACCAAATTTCGTAGCTCCAGATCAGGCGATCTGCCCTGTAGAGCGCCAACACACACACATGCACATTCTCCTTTATTATTAGTATATATATTGTTCTGGTGGAAATTTGTGCATTATAAAATGGATGGAGATTTTTTAACTATATAAATATTACAATTGTTTTTGTCATAGAGATTTCAAAGTCAGCTGTGGCGTGATGATATATCAGGCTCGAGAAACGAGGATTCGTGACTTGATTCCACCGAACGGCTGCCATGTACATTAAAAATAGCTTCTGGCGGTCATTCTTCGTCCCGTTGGTTTGGGGTGGAAATTTCAAGAGAAGGGTGTCTGCTCAGATGGTGTTCTCTGAAGACAAAGTCCCTTCCAAAGCATCTAAGTGCTGCTTCATAGCAAGATATTGATCTTTCAGATCAAATCATGGCTATTTTGATATTCCCAAGAATTTCTTTTTTTTTTGACAAGTAACTTTATCGGTATTTGTAAGAATCTTGTTTTATTGATACTTCTCGAAATGAAAGAAATGCTTGCCCTAAAATCATTGAAATTATTAGTTATTTAAACATGGCTGTCTTTTAACATTTCATAATTCATGGAAATAAATTCCATTTAGGGCAGAGGTATAAATTTGTTCCACATTGTGAGTTTTTAATATATTGTGAATAATTTATTAAATAACAGTTAAAGTAATTTACTTCCAACCTTTTTGGTTAAATATACGAAATATTTTCAGTCAAGGACTTGACACAATCACTGTAAAATAATTTTTATTACTAAATTAAGCTCGAAATTATTTTTCGTAGTTGTAATTGCAAAATAAAAATCGTGCAGTGTGAAAATTCAGTCTGTAATATCATAATCCAGTCTTCTTATGTAAAAATTAGCTCCAAGATTCATAATTAGAAATAGGTAAACACAACCTTGTCGGATAATTTTAAGTTGGATAAAATCCACATGGGTAGACTACACTAACAGAAGATAATCCGCACAATGTATTAGATGTGCGGAAATAAATATCGGGGGTTTCTAATCTATGTAATATTTATTAATTTAGACCGACATTGATGAATTATACGCGAAATGAACGAGCAACTCAAACAGTCTTTGTTATAAGTGTTCTGAGCATCACTCGTCACATAATGCACATCAAAACGATAGTTCTTCCCATACATTTATCATCCTGTCTAGAGTCATATATACATAGCTAGGTCTGGAAGACTCTCACACGTTCACCATTTTCTTCAGACACTCTTGGGTGACCCTACTCTTCCCCTTACAAAGACATCTAGTGCTTCCACACTAATGAAACTATGTACAGAGGATATTGTTACGAAACTGTAAAGTTCTTCCCCTGACATTCTAATCTTATGGCAGAAAAAAGTGTTAGAGGTTTTACTGAAAGCCAAGACAATGAACACGACCTTGGCGACCGTTTTGGCGACAAAATGAAGCTTCCGGAGAATGGCGGAATTATGATCCTATCTCTACTAGGGACGGAAATATGGTGAACTTTCGAGAGACTTCTACGTGATGTCACATCCTGTCAGAAAAAGTATAAATGCCAAGCTAAGTTAAACTATCAGTCAGTCGTCTTTAGAGCTTTGACAGCAGTGCAAACTGGTGAACTAATAGACATTGAGCGGTATTAAAAGAGCTGTTATGGAGATTTATTAGTGATCTGTGTTGCTAATTTACACAAGTGCTGTTTAGTTTTATTGCCTGTCCTTAGAGTTTTCCTGAGATCTTTGTGGAATAAAGCTTTTTTATCCTTGCTTGTTGGATTATATTCACGTACACCCGCCTGGGGGTTTTGTAACGTTATTACAACATAGGGAATAATAATCGAACCATGAATGTAATCGAATCGTGAAATGTAATTACATATTCACACTTTACAATTTGTGAAAAACAGATGACTTTGTTTGGTTGTCAGCAGTTTTATTACTATCGATTTTATACGAAAAGTAGAGGTAAGAGTTTATGAGCACGAGCACAACTAAAACTGGCCTTATATGATCTTACAAACTACCGTTGGATCATTTTGTTTAAATTTATATAAAGTTACAGTAAAAATCCCATTATTCATTTTGAAGCATTCGGTATTTTAGTTGTCATAGTTACGCAATATAAATCAAGGACAATCTAGTTTACCATTGCTCTTCATTAGCGTTAAACCGAAAAGGAAGGCGGATTTGTTTCTTATACATACTTTGTGAGGACTCTCATGTTTAGAGAAAAATGAAGCATATATTGGCTTATCGCTGTTTATACAGAAGATTGCGCAACCTTTCTCAATTTTATTTAAAAGAGACTTTAAGAAAAGTAAATATACATTCATTATGAAACATCCGGTATTCTCTTCGTCATAATGGCGCAATACAAGTTAAACTTACAAGTGCTGGAAGTTTAAAACAATTTTTACACAGAACACCATAGAAACCCTCTATTCAATATGCACCAGATTATTTTGGAGAACATTATGCGAATTACATCACCCAGTAAAAAACATTAAATACAATTCTTTCTTTACAAAGCATAGATATCACCTTTGGTAATTGGTATCAAGCATTTAAATTTCCGTGTAGGGCTTCAACATAGTATTTTCAATAGTTTTCACAATCCCAAAGCCAGATGAGAGACATGTTATGGTATATTAGAAACTAAAATATTTAATTTTCTGTTCACAGTAATATTTGTTCAGGTATATTCTTTGTGAATAAAAGACACGTCGAAACTATGCAAGCTTTAAAAATTTAGTTATTACAAATTAAAGATAATTCATAACGGATATTTAATTAAAGGACACATAATTTAATAAGATGACTAAAATCATCTTATTGTATCGATAATTCATCCCATAATCATTTTATAAAGCCACTTAATAAGATGATTAAAATTATCTTATTTAATCGCATATTATTTATTGTGAATTCTATTATGTATTATTCGTTTTATCAAAATATTTGACCAAAATAATTTGTCATGTCAGTTTTGAATGTCAAATGAAAATGTTTCGGTCGAAATTGAAATATCAAGATATTTACCGAAAAACCAATGAGGTTTTTTTTTTTTTGCAACTTGAATATCATAGCTGTACCTGCCTGGTGTGCAATTAAATTCAAGCAAATAAATATGAAAAATATCTGTATAACCTCAAATAATTTACATGCGAGTAGCTTTTGAAATATTATTAATCAAGCTTATCCAAGACATTCTTCGTCTTCTTCTCTCTTCGATTCTTAATTTTTTTTATTATAGCATAAATTTAAAATTCTAATTTGCAAAACAATGCATACTTAAAATATTTAAGTTCCGGTTCATTCGTATTCATTGTAATGATAAAGTAGGTACTTCGTTTATACGACACAAAGCTTCGGTTATACGTCCTTTTTCTCCCGTTCTAAAATGTGAAGATTTCCTCCTTTTTAGAATGTGAACTATGATAAAGATATCCTGATTTCGAAATCATTCACAGCTGATGAAATAATAGAAGACATCATCTGGAGCTAATTTAAGCGATGTGAAGAAATTACCCCACCTTCCTTTAAGACGCAATGGATTCCATTGGAAAAACTTCGAACTTATTTCTTTTGTCAAAAGAATAGTGAAAAAGCATTCAATGAACTTAATACGATTCATATTGCCGCACTTAATACTCACAGACAATCAACACTTCAGACGACAGTTGGAGAATTTTTTTATTGAACGCCTACCTGTAATCACATAAATCATATAAGATATGTATAATTAGTTCTCAATATACAGTGTGCCCGCTAAAGTCCGTTGTCACCCCAATAATTTCTGAACAGCAAGAGCTATAGTCATAAAAGTGGGTTCTAGGTACAGTAAAATTGCCATGCTCTAAGAAAGGAAACCGCTTACAGTGCCACCTGACGGCAAAATTCGAAGTTAGCGTTTTCATCTCAAAAATGGTACGAAATACGGGAAAAAAGTTAATTACTAAGTTGTTCAGCATCATCGATTTATTACAAAAAAACATCTTGCGCACAAAAATGATACAAATGAAAAGCACAAAACGCACATTTGTTTCATCGCGTTGAACAAAACTGCACTTGCCGGAAATGAAGCTCATCTATCTGTCATGCTCAAAATGGTATCCTTCAGCGACAATACACATCTGGACACGGGACTGGACTTCCCGCTGCACACTGTATAACATGGCAGGTGACACGTTGGCACTAGGATCCGTAATACGGTTTCGAAGTTCCTGCAATGTTGGTGGAGGGGTTGCATACACTCGCTGTTTGATGTATACCCACAGAAAAAAGTCCAATGGGTTCAAGGTCAGGTGAACGTGGAGACCATTCTACCTAACCACCATGACCGATTACCTGTTTCTGGAATGTGTCCCGAATATACTGTTGGACATTTGATACATTGTGCGGAGGGGCGCCGTCGTGTTGGAACCATACATTCCGGAGGTCACTCAACGGGAAATCCTCTAGAAAATCGGATATTACGTCCTTCCTTTTCCCTTTTCTTCCGCGTTATGTCGCGTTACTATTTTGGGAGTTGCGAACCAAATAAATATTCATTTAACGCCTTCTATTTTTAACATTACTGTAGGAAGGTATCTTCTCTTACTAAATCAATGATCCGGAACAACTTTGTAATTGACTTTTTTTCCCGTATATTGTACCGTTTTTGAGATAAGAACGCCAACTCCGAATTTTGCCACCAGGTGGCGCTGTAAGCGGTTTTCTTGCTTAGCGCATGGCAACTTTACTATACCTAGACCCCACTTTTATGACTACAGCTCTTGCCGTTCAGAAATTATTGGGGTGACAACGGACTTTAGCAGGCACACTGTATATAATAAAGGTATGATTTTTCTCAATTTTATGATAAATGTTAAATTTTAAAATTTAATTATTGATTTCCACACACACACATGCTATATAATATTATACTAGTACTATCTTAAAAAGCTTTAAAATTAATACTTTTAAATGAGTTTGCATTAGTAGCATTAAATTTGTATAATAATTAAAGTTGTTTATTTCAATTTTGCGTCTTTATTTATACGTCGTTTTATGTCAGTCCCTTGAAAGACGTATAAGCAGTGCTTTATTGTATTAGTCAAGCAGTCCGCAGTTTTCTTTGCAAATTTCTTTTCGAGTATTAGCACTTTCAAGGTCAAATTTTCTGGAAGAACAAGAATTGTATTGCTTTCCTGCACAAAACATCCATTTATATTGCTTATAAAATGCTTCCTCCTCACGAATCAGATATTCTGAGAACTTCTACAACATAAAGAGAAGTTTCCTCAATCTAGTGGAACTTAACATCATTTCTTACTAATAGTCCCTGTCCTTCAGAACAACATAATGGAGCAGGGCGGAAAAAACACAATAACAACTTAAAATAATTTGTTCACAACTCAAGTTCAAGAGCAGTTTTTAAAAATCGGCATTTTGTTGAAATTAACATCGCGCGTGTAACACTTTTAAAGGACTTCAACAGCCGTGAAGAAATTTTAACTAAATCGACTCAATCTGCGAAATAAATTCAGGAACTGATTCAGTTATTGGGATACAAGTTTAACAAAAGAATATATTGAAAATAACAATAGAATAGAACAGGAGGAAATTCAAATCACCAAATTTAGCAATTTTAGCTTAGCATATGAAAAGCAAGAATGTTTGAAAAAGAACGAAAGTGTTGTAGAGAAATTAAATTATTCGGAGATAAAAATGAAATCCGTTTCTTTGAATAATTTTTGTAATTGTGGAAAAGAGAATTATTCTGTTATTTAAAAAATTTGCATTCAGTCGCAATCCATTAATTTTTCCTTTAATTATTCAAATGTCTGAAGGAAATGCAGAAATATGCATCGATATGTAATGTAGGGATTGATTTCAAAACAGACATGGACCGATTCCAAGTTTCAGTTGAAATGCTCCGTAGGAATTTGCTTCAGAGGTTTCTCTAGAAAATATTTTACGACATGATAAACTCTAAAGCAAGTCCTTATTATAAAAGAAATTGATTATTAAAACTAAGTATTACAACTTTCACCATCATCAAGAACAGGAATCTTTGGAGCATAATATTAAAAGTTAGGACCAAAAAAACAGAATACCTTTGAAGTCTTAATTTAAAAAGAAATTTTCCGTTGCATTAATTAATGATCTAATTATTTATAATCCCATTCAGAGAAAAAATTGTCTATCAGTTAATAAGATATTCACGACCATAAAGCATCTATGTCCATTATTGCATGAAAATATCTACCAATAATAAAAGTGAATGTGTGTTAGTCTACTTTTAGCAGTCTATAAGGCAGACCGTTGTACCTAGACCTTATAAATTTGACACAAATATACTTTACAGGGTGGGAATGTATACATTGATGTGATTTTTTAAAATCTTATTTATAATTTTAATTAATTAAAAATCAAGAGAGATTTAAATATTTTTTCTCTATAATTTCCAAATATATTATCGCACAAAAATGTGACAAATAAGTTTTAACACTATTAGATAATTCAACAACTATCATTTGATTATACTATTTCAGCTGTCTAGAAATTTTTCCATAATTTTAGCAAATATTTAAAAATATATTTTTATGAGACGCAACAATATTTTCAATGTTATAGTGAAATTGGAACTAATTTCATTGTTTCATCAAATGGTGGTGTCACGCTAATTTTTTTTCTTTGTTAAAGCTATGGTTGACAAAGTTTATCTTCTTGAATACATTTACAGTTACACATTTTACATTCCAATCTAATTCTAAAGTAGATTTTCTTTTTCTTCTGGTTTAATGATATGCAGTTTTTTAAATATATTTTTCTATTCAAATTCACTGAATAAAGAGACTGTAATTTCATTTCATAAATTTGGCACAGTGAACTAGTTTTACCTCTCCAAATTTCCGCAACATCTTCAAATTGTTTTTTAATGTGAGAATGGGCATTTGCTTTATGCTTTGTATTCTAATTACTGATTTTTATTTTCAGTTATATAATTATGATTTTTTTTTCTTTTAAAGATTACAACTAACAAAAAGTGAAAAATTTTCCAACTCTATAAAATTTAATATTTGAAAAATACTGACGTTCAGCTCTTTTTTAAGAAATTTGTAAAATTTTTGATAGTGTTTTTGGCAATTTTACCCCTTGCGGTCGATGCCACCGCAAAGCGTTAATTTTGTTCTCAGGTTGTTCTGTTTCATTGTCCAAAGCTATATGAGGATGTAGATGTTTTGCTTTTGCTTTTCTTACCTGTAAATTATTTGCTGTTCAATATAGTCATGTGTAGATATTTAACTCAATACAGTTGATATTAAAATACTTCATTCTGAAAACATGCTTAGAAATAGGTAAATTGTGTTCTTATAAATGACTTTAAAATCCTGCTCTCCAGTCTTATCAAGCAGAAAAGGAAATTTTAAATAATTATTGATTCCATACTAGCAGTTAAACAACCAGTAAAGCCAGCACTCCAGGTGAAGAAGTTGGTCGCCAAGAGGCCGTTAAAATATAATGAAATGCTTTAGTCATATTAACGCTCCGTTTTGAAGCAACACGAGGGCTTTTTGTGACTGACCTCGTAATTTTGAACAGCGGTCAGATGACTAGGACAGCATCTGGGCTGGCACCCCATCTCCCAACTTCCGCGTCACACCAGCGAGAAGACGTTTACTACATGCTATTTAACGTGCAACAGACCCACATACACGACGGATCTTCAATGGAATCGGGTTTCTGTCCTGGAACCTACCGATCCCGTGGCCGAAATTGTTGGGAAATTCTGCATTTAAGTTATGAAATAACTTTCATTTCTAAATTCGTATTGTCTCTCGTACTATTGACTAAGATTTGAGGCATTCTTTCCTCAGTTTGAGTTAGTCACTTCTCTTGTTATATAAATTTACAGCTGTTTAATCGGAATCGTACGACTTTATCTATACGATAACCGCAGCTGATATGCAATCTACTAAATGTTAGCAAGATATATACAATTCTCTTCACACGGGGCACACGGAACAAGCTGATTATCTCACTCTCGTTTTGTTAAGTTGTCACACTCTCACTCTCAGAGTCAGTCTGCAAAAGTCTGCAAATACAGTAGCCAGATACATGCTGCACCTTTTTAGTAGATATCTTTGGATAGCCAGATACCTGCTGCAACTTTTTAGTAGATACGTTTGGATAGCCAGATACTTGCTGAAACTTTTTAGTAGATACCTTTGGAACTACCTCCGAAAACTTTATGTACAAACACATATAAATTGTTAGACAAGTTGTCTAACTGAAAGATGTAATGTGCAACTTCACCAACTATATGCAAGTGAATCATTTTTCGGAAATGCTGCTACGTTGTCAGTGATGTAACTGTAAATATGTTCTTAAAGTGTGTTTGTCCAAATAAATAACTTCAATCGTCTCGATATCGTTTTGGTTTTTATTCGTCATCTCTGATGTTTTTGGATTGCTCTATCATTCATCAAAATGTCTACACAAGGGCCAGGAAGTTTCTGAACACAGCCTATCATCTAGCAGCAGCCTTTCCTTATAAGAATTATGAGTCAAGCTGCCCGTACCTAACAAGGGTCATTGGCAAGCATTCTTCCTGTCCCTAACACAGACCTTACCACTAGGCCACCACAGCCCAATATAATGAATATCTAGTGAGGTTTTGAATACCTAGTGCGTACCGGTTTAAGTAAAGATTTAAAAGCAAAAAATTCCATATTGAACCATAGAGGTGACAGAATTCTAAATGATACTTTGGAAAGGTACAAAAGGTTTTCAAGTGTTGTCCTTACAAAATATTTGAAGAAAATAGTAAAATAGGTTTTATTAATGATAAAACATAATTCAAAATAAAAAGGCAATGCGAGTTTCTTCCGAAAAAATTCTTGCATTTTCGTGATTTTATCTAAATACTAGGGGATTATACCGCCTGTGCTCGCTTCGCTCTCCAACCCACAATCACGTTGCGATTCTCTTGGGATCACTACGTGATCCCAGGTCGCTTCGCTCTCTCTCCATACAGTTATGTATTTCTGCTAGTAAGAGCAAATTATAAATACATAAATTACTAAAGAAATTTAAATTATCAGTTCATGCAATTTCAAATTATTTATCTTAATTTTCCATCAATTACTAGAAACAAAGTAATCAATTTCTAAAATTAAAATTTTCTGTTTGCAGAGAGATATATGTGTAATTGTTAGAGATAAATTTGAATGCTAAAATATATATTTCTAAGGTTTTAAAAATCAAATTATTACATCAATCAGAAATCAGTCATTCAAAACTTCTTTGTAAACACAATTGGCTATTTCTTAAACAGTTTCTTTTGCCTTTGTATTCCGCCGAACATCTAAACACGCACACTTCGAAATGAATTGTTGCTCAGAAAAGCTTCCCCAAATGTATACACACTCACTCTAATAAGTATTTAGTCAGGAAAGATATATCTTCCTTCTCTGAGTAGACATTTATGTTTTAAACATCAGAAAATTTGAGTTATCCAAGATGATGTATCTCATTGCACAACCTTTTAAGTAAATAAGGGCAGTTTAAGAAAAAATGTGGATTAAAACAAGTTTATATTAAAAGTTCAGAATTAAAACTGATAATAATTATTTACTTTTAACTTTTTTATAATATACAAAATAACTTTTTTCAAAAATTTCCAAAGTTCTTGCATTTTAGTCCAAGATTTCAAATATACCCTATTTTCAATGAAATGTTGCTCAGAAAAACTTCACATATGTATACAGATTCATTTCAATAATTATGTAGTCATGAAAGATATAGCTTCTTTCTCTAAGTACCCATTTATTTTTTTAAACCTCCGAAAATTCGAGTAGTCAAGGGATGATATATCACATTTCACGAACTTTTAACTAAATAAGGGCAGTTTAAGAAAAGAAAGTAGCTCAAAACCTGTTCAGATTAAGTATTAAAATTAAAACTCATAACAATTATTTACTTTTAGCTTTTTATAATATATGACGGCCTCTTTTCATAAATATCCAAATTTCTTGCGTTTTGCATCAAAATTTCAAATATGCCCCCCAGAAAAGCTTCCCCATATGTATACATGCTCACTCCAATTATTATTTAGTCAGGAAAGATATAAGCTTTTTTCTGAGTAGCCTTTTGTTTTAAACCTTAGAAAATTCGAGTAGTCGAGAGATGAAATAACTCCCACACACAATCACATATTCTTCATATAACATAATCTTTCAGCTACAAAGAGCATGTTAAGGAGACATCTATTCATTTGCCTAATCTAAAATGTATGACTTAAACTCATTTACTCATTTTGTTTAAACAATCAAACTCGGAAAAAACTTCCTTGTCTTAGGTTTAGTAGAAAGGTATGTTTGAGAAGTATTCTTGCTATAAAGCCGCTTTGTCTCTAATTGAGGATAAAAAAAATTTGAGAGATAATTCTCGAATTGAGGACTAAACATGAGAGACGGTCTCAACGCCCACTCCTTCGTTGTCTTAATATATATAACAAATAAGAAACAATCATAACAGAATTGTTGCAATTTAAGAAGATTTGTGGAAAATATCAATGTTGTGAAAATCAATCAATATTAAATTTAAATGGAAAGACTGTAGTTTATCGGTAAAAGCGTATAGATGTTCACCAGGGTAAATAAGTGAAATATATATGAACCGTTAAAATATTAGAGAAATCATAATCCTTTCTGCGAATAGTGTTAGCATAAAGCTAAATACATTGCCTTCACCCCGAGCATTATGATAGACCAAGAATTCAAATGAAATACCAAATATTAGAAATTATTTTACCTACCTAAGTGTAAGTAAAGGATGGCATATTAGATCTATGCTGGTGCAGTTTTAATATTGTGGCAGGGTCTCTCAAGTCGGATAGGTCTAATGTGATTACCTCGAAAACGCAACTTTCAGTCATTTATTAATAGAATTCAAATATTATTTAACACTTACCGTGTCATCCTTAAATTTTCAATACACGCTTTTGTTATCATTTTCCCTTTTTTATCATTATCTTCATCGTTTTCTCAGTGTAGTTCGCTTTCATATTTGTTTCCGCCGGTATCTTAGTCTTAATCGAAACTCCCCCTCCCAACCTTAGAAGTTTGGCGCAAAAGAAAGTAACTTGATATTTCGTAAATATCTGGACCCTACACGAGGCGTTCCGTCATTTCTTTGTCCTATCTCCCGTTGGCTGCATCCCTCAGTTTTAGGTAGGTAAAATAATTTCTAATATTTGGCATTTCGTTCGAATTCTTGGTCTAACATAATGCTTGGGGTGAAGGCAGTGTTTTTAGCATTATGCTAACACTGTTCGCAGAAAACATTACGATTTCTCTAATTTTTTAGCGGATGGTATAGATTCTACTTATTTACCCCTGGTGAGGATCTATACGCTTTTACCAATAACTACCGTCTTTCCATTTCAATTTGACATTGATTGATTTTCATGGCATTGATATATATATATTGGATAATTTACTCCTAATAATTTATGTATATTGCAAATATAATGTAGTTTATGTAGATTGCTGAAATGATTTGATGTTTTTATTTACTATATATATATTCAAAAAATATCCTCCAAAATGCTCTTTCACTCTTACTTTTGAGGCACTGCACATCAAACTACCAGTAAATGTGATTGTACAACACATTTAAAATGTTTTAAACACTGTTTTTTAGTGATATATAAAAATTGTATTCCTAAACATGAATTGTTAGTAATTACGAAAAATTGAAAATACTTTCTCATACCAAATTTCATACTTAAACAGCTAGTTAATTGTACTGAGATGCATTTAATTTATAACAAAAATTTTACTAAATTAAATTACGTTCTTATATAACTATTGACTAAATCATTTATATAATACTTATTCAACATGCTCGTAAAGATAGTCTATAGTTATTTGCACTTGTTTATTAATATTTGTTAAAACTTTCTGCTTTCATTTTTTGAATATATGTTACAATTTTTATTTTTCCAGTCAATTGCAAACGCATCATCTCATCAGAGGAAGGCAAAATCAGAACATTTCAAATTTTTTGGAAAATTTTCAGATGTACAAACATTTATTTGACTGAAAAGTTTTAGTACTTGATATACCCATCAAATAAATTCGTAGGTGTATAAAATTTCTAAAAGTATGTCAAATAATATTCAAAACTTGGAGATGTCATGTCTGCCGAAATAAATAATAAAACTACGATCTTCAACTTTTAATTAAACTCTGCTGGAAACATGCAAGCGTCACACAGAAAATACGGAGACTAAATTATGAAGTTTATTTCTTTTTCAAACTGAAAGAATTGCCATCTGATGAACTGATAACACTGATTGTATTATTGATTATAAATTATTTTTATTTGTCTTAAATCTAAAGAATTAGAGCACATGATAATGAGTTCCAATACTATACTTAAAATGATATTATAACAGTCAAATTCAAATAGAACTTGTTTAACTAACGCTTAAACTAAAATATAATTCTCTTAAATTGTAGCATTGCAAGTAATAATTAGCTCCTTTGCAATGACAGAAGATTTCATGTATTCTGTTTATTCTTTTTTTTACACTATCTCAATTAAAATATTTTTGATTGCAGCTATTATGACTGAATGTTGAAATATATTTCAGGATTATTAGTCTTTATAATAAGTATAATATGAATTCTAAAATATATTGCTTCGACGTTTGTTATTCAAAAGCATTATTTATTAGAAAGATTCGTTGCGCTTAAATATTTATTTTCATGAAACAAAAATAAAAAACTACGCATTTTTAACATTCAGTCAATACTTCCTTTTCGTATAAATATTTTAAAGTTCAATATTTAATGATATGTTCAACTGAAAGCTTTCTCTTAACATTAAGAAAGATCGATTCATCCATTTTAATAATATTTCATAGTATTAAAATAACATTCCTTAGAAACTGGGCTTATTTTTTAATAAAAAGGCTTATTGGGTTGGCTCAGCTTTTCTATTAAAAGCTGGGCTTATTAATAGAAAAGCTGAACTTTATTTAATCTTCATATTCGCTTTCCCCTT
>BGPR01000658.1:270272-294711 GCA_013235015.1 Araneus ventricosus | reverse complement strand
AAAAAAGTAAAAATAGCTGTTTTCAGAGTAGCCAAATGAATAGTAAGTGGTATAAAAATCGTCAGGATGTATGATTCAAGAGTTTTTTTCCTGTGGTGAGTCTAGGAATCTTTTTCTTCATTTTAATTTCGTCAAAATAGTTATAAAGGTTAAGTACATCAAATTATCTAACTACTGCTATACTAAAACAGGAATACAAATGATGTCGCCATTAGTATTTTTATTCAAATATGGCATGCAAATTTTCTCTTTCTCTTGATAATTTTCATAAAAGGCCATCAAAAACAATTAACATTCCACGCCACTTGTTTAGCGAGTCAAATGAAAACAAGATAGTACTGAAGATAGGAACACACAAAAGTTCATACTTACACAGAGTGATTCAGCATCTGTACGATAAACTTGATGGAGGTACAAAGTGGAGACACAAAGACGATTCAAAATCACATAACATTGCAGGATCGGAAAGGCCTTCTTCATATAGTAGAGGGTGTGGTATGGGAAATCGATTGCACACATGCAATCTAAAACTATTTTGCTGCAGGTGTTTGGGGGCTGGCATTAGGGGCATTCATTTCTCCTCGTCTGGACAGGGAAAATTTGAACTTTCAACAGCAAGTCCTGCTGGAACTTTTCTAAAAACATATTCTTCAATCGCTGTAATGATGAAGCTCTCCTCATTTCACTAATAAAGTCCGGTAACAGATATACTTTATATTTGAATAGCATTAGATCGAGCGTGGTGATCCGGTTCATTGACCTACTAGATCGCCTGGCTTATCATGCCTCTACTTCTCCTACTGGGGTCATATTAAGGCGAAAATATGGACATCCTCCGTTGAATCAGTAGAAATTCTTGTTGCCCGCGTCTCTGTTGCAGAATCTCTGTAGCAGCTGTGTACGTCCCATATAGCAGTAATATTTCAGAATGTTAGGGATTCCTCAAGGAGGAGAGTCGAGCCTGTGTAAGAGCTTTTGGTCGAAATGTATACACATTATGTATCATATCCGCTTTTAGATAATGTAAATATGATTAAAATGATTTGTTGCAGTTACGTCTTGCTATTTCATCTCTTTTTATCGTAGCTTCTGAAGAAGGCATTTCCAACCTTGCATTGCTATGATATTCCGAGTCACTTCTATGTCCCTACTTTTCCCGCAAGTTTGCGGCATTGACTTAGATCACACTGTATAATGCTAAACATAAAACAATACAGTTCTACAAAGCATAATTGTCTGGAAAATGTCTTTATTTTCTAGGCTGCATTCACGGTCAAACCAGTGGAAACTTTACACCGATTGAAAACTCATCGGGGCATTTTAATATCGACCATTATTATGTTTTTAAAAATTGAATCTTTAAAATCGTAATCATTTCAACCAATTTTTACTAACTATTTGGAACTGAAACGGATACTACTATATAAAAAATTAGAGCTTTTGTACAACTTCAATTTTCGATTTTGTTCACGTACTCATTTCTTAAAAATTTTGAGAACGTTATACATTACATTTGTTCTCTGAGTAATTTTTGGTTAATTCTGCTCTAAAAATTATTTGGACAAATATTTATGATACCGTTATTAACATATTATATAAATAAACAAAATTTATCTAAAATGTTTATGTAATTTATTTTTAAGTCTATTTCAGTTAAAATTACATACTAAACAAAATAAATTGAATTTTATTTCTATGTTTTATCGTTAGAAAGGAACTTAATTATGAAAAGTTTTCTTTTGCCCTATGTAATGCAAATAGTTTCTTGACAAAATTTTGCTCATAGTAAGGTCATTTTAATTGCTTTGCGAAAAACATAAGACTGCCACCTTTAAAAATTACAAAATGAGCCTCACAAATTTTAAATGCCATCATTATTTCTACTTTTCGATAATGTTTATAACATATGTTGAGAAAAGTTCCCAACATTTGTTAACCCTGCACTACACATTTACTTTTTGAACATTTTTATTGAACTTTCCTTGTTTCAAGCTTGCAATGATAGAATTTGTAATCGAATTTTCACTCACTTGCTGATGTTCGAGAGAAATAAAATTTAGTACAATCGATGGCAATACACCATTGTTTTTTTTATTTTCAGAACTAAGTTATTAGTTAATTGATTAATTCAATTAAATTTTGATTCAATACGAGTGGCTGTACCTGCTAGTAAGTATAACACATTAATGTCAAAATTCCATGATATTTATAATAACGAATTATAAATTAAAGACAAAATGAAGAAAATAATAAAATTTAAAAAATTCTGTTTAGTACACTAATAAAAGTGTGTTTTAAAAACTCTTTTTATTAATTGTATTTCAAAAGCAAAATTCTTTAAATGAGTGTAAAAATGCAATATAAATTATTAGTAATTGGAAATTTTTCATTAAAATGAATTAATTTAAAAAATGCAATTCTGCATAAAAATTTCCCTATCAAAATCACTCTTATTTCAAATCAAAAATATTGTATGAAATTTTTTAAATTCATTATTAAATTATTCCAATTTAATTCAATGGATTCAACGCAAATAATGTAAACATGCATCGCTATATGCATCAAAAATAATTTCTCATGAAATTTGAATTTTTATGGAGAATCAAATAGAAATGAAGAATATTTATTAAATCATATTCGTTTGGAAGTTTTATTTATGAAAATGTGCATTTTTAACTTAACACTTTTTATAACACATGGATAAAATGCTAAAAAAATCAGTGATCCATGTTCTTTAAAATTCATATACCGTTATATCGATTTTTATTATTATATTAGCTAGATTCTTCGCAGCAGTATAAAAATTTAAACATTCTAGCTAAGACAATCTAAGTATATGTATAACAATTTTGAAAGGGAAATATTTTTTGGATAGGTAAAACTTTTTTTAATATGCTTGAAAGAAATAAATGTTTATTATTTGAAAAATTTGAAAACGAGATTTTATTAAACGATACAATTTTTTATTTGAGGGATTTTATACTTTACTTATAATAGAATACATAATTTTGTCAATATTTCAGCTAGTGCGATTTTCTGTTAATTATTATTTATTTCAATTTAATACCAAACAAAACTGTATTTCTCATATATTTATGGCTGCATTTACCTTTGACATTTTTGTCGAAAAAATAAAACTATATTTCTTCGTCCTTGAAGTTCTCCTTTTTCCCAGAATGCTATTGGAAAGTTAAAAAAACTTGTATTTCTGTAAACATACTACAAAGAAATTCTGAAACTTAGACAAATATTTTTTAAAATAAAAATAATGTCTATTTGAAAACTACTTTCAATCACAGATTGCACAAAATAAGTGAGCGGATTTCATATTTCAGTATAATTTCATTAATAAAAGTTTACTTTTAATTATAAATACTATTACTAATAATTATTATTTGATTTAAACAATTTAGAAACATATTATTTTGGAAAAGTAATTATAAAAATTGAAGTAGATTTCCGTTTTAATTGGTATAACTATGGAATTTTTTTCAGTCGGAAAAATAAACCTTTTTTGTCTAGAACTCAGTAGGAAACTCATTAAAGGAATGGTTTTTTTCAAAGATTTGTTAAAAAAATGGCCATCTTTATGAATAATTTCATACACTAAAAAAAAGATTCTGTGCATTCATGATTCGTTATCTAAAATATTCTGGAGGTACTTCTAATGTTTTTTTTATTATAAACTTTTTGAATTTTACAATTATTTAATGAATCCTGTGTCTTATACTTAAGAAAAAAATGATCGACATTTCCAATAAATCATTTAGTTGCTATGTGGAAATGAGTCGTTATAATCAAGTATTTTTGAAAACATAAATATAATTCAAAGAACAATATTTTCCAGACAAACATCTAAGGTATAAATGCTACACAAGGATACCATAAGGTTTTGCTAAGAGTTAACCGGTTCTGGCTTTATATTTATAGATAAATGGCATATTACGTTAAAACTTTTGGTGTTTCTTTTTTCCTTTCCCCTTCTGTTTTTTCTAAGCAAGATCTTTTACAATACGTTTCAGTTTGGCAGTTAATTGTTGCCATAAATTTCGTCAGAATATAATTCTTGTTTAAAATGTCCCTATTAATCTGCAGTGAATAACGGCTCATTGATAGTTTCGGCAACAAAGAAAGAAAATAATGAAAGATAAATGGGCCTAATTATATTTTCAGCGAAATTAACGACAATTCATAAACATTAATTGACATAATTATCTTAAGTTTACATTCATTTGAATTTTTTTCTTATACTATTCTTTAATATGAAGTAAGAGTCTTAGCCGGCAAACTGTCATCAGTAATTCCATATCCTGTATCTGACAAAAAGAATATGAAATTTTAATGAATGCATTTCTAACCCAAAACTTTGATTTTCATAAGAGAAAGGATACATTCAATCGGGAAAAAAAATCGAGCTTCTATGCAATTTCAAAAATAACATTTCATTTTGAAAATCTTTCAACTTGTATATGATCAGATGAATGCTGAAAGACATAAATTTACATTATAACAGGGAAGTCGTATAGGAAACTGATATCAATTATAATACAAGTTGGAAATCATATAATAATACATAAATCAATTTCCATTATGAAGCTCATATAGAAAGATTCCATTAACATAATATGCCAATAAAAAGACTTTTAAAAACAAAGCTAAGTTTAGTTGCAACTCTTTCAAAGCTATATGTCATTTGTCATCAAACAGGATAAAAACATCTGGATATTTTTTGAAAAGTTAATCTACGATGCGACTTTAAAATTCGACAAATTTTGATTCTGTTAGTCTAAATAGATTTATAATTTTTTAGAATCTATATAAAAAGTATATTTTTGTTGTAACAGCTATTTCTTTATTTCTGAATAAATAATATAAATAGTATTTTCAAATCTCAATAGATAAAATGGATTTCAAATTCTAATAAATTTTTAATGATCTAATCTAAAATACTAATGTGGGTGAGAATAATTTCCCAAATTTTAAATTTTGGTATTATTTGTTACGCGATTCTAATGAAGCAAAAGGAATTTCGTAAATATCTTTAAATCATGTATTATTTCTTATATTAATAATTCAAATCGTTTAAAAAATGCTTTTATGCAGTGCATGAAGTAGTTATTTTTTCCACTGTTCGAAAGATATATTTTAATATGAAACTGAAATTTCAGATTGTTGCTGGTGGTCTCCTCATGTTTACTGTGATGGGAATTGTAGACTCAAAGAACTTGAATATTCCGAAGTATCTGTGGCCGGTCTTCATCGGATTCATGATCCAAGTCACAGCTCAAGTTTTTGGATTGAACTGCATGGCACCAATCAATCCAGCTCGAGATTTTCCAACCAGAGTGTTCACGGCTATTGCAGGCTGGGGAGCTGAAACATTCAGGTACGCTATGTTTACAAACTTGGAATGACGCAAAAGGATATTACATTTCTTTTATGGCTCTAAAAATATCAAACTGCATTTTCAATTGAAAACTATAAGTTTAAGTTTGATTTTAAAACCTATATAAATAATGATTTTAGATATGTAACACCATGTGTAGAACAGAATGGAATCAAATTTTTAATAAGTAGAAGTTACTGTTATGTAATTTTCATGAAACGGAATCTAGAAAGTGTTTACAAATCCGCTTTGTGACAAGTTCATTTTTCACTTCACACACTCTTTCTTAGTAACAAATCAATATCTTCTTAAAATCTTAACCACATTTTCATATTTAGCATAATGAAAAATAAAAATAGATGTTCAAACTAATAATTCCAAAACTATGGAATTGTTTAAAAAAAAATCCCAATTACTTTAATCTATTTTGAAGAAAAAATATTCATTAAATACTATAAAATAAATTTTGAAATAAATGAAAGGGTAATAATTAATTAAATAAAAACTATTTTTTAAGACACACTTATTAGTGTACTAAAATGCCATTTTTATTTTAAGCATTTTTATACTTTTTAATATTTAATTTATAATTCGTTATTAAGCATATTATGGTATCATGAAATATTTTTTGATTCATAACCAGGTGGCACTACGCGAATGGGATCAAAGTTTAATCAAATTCATCAATTAAATGAAAGATAAGTTCTGAAAATATTAAAATAGTGTATTGTTATCCAGAACTCACAAGTGAAAAAAATTTCAAAATTACAGTGCAACATTAAGTGAGTGAAAAATCGACTGCATAATTCAGTCTTTACAAATAAATCAAGTTAAATAGAAAATATAAAAATACAAGTTTGTAAACATTTAATAGAAAAATAGATGAAACTGTAGAAATAAATCATATAATACTGTCTATTAAAATAAGAAAATAAGTTTCATCTGCACAGAAATTGAATAGTAAATTTAGAGGTAAAATTTAAAATTTGAGTATGCTTACATAATTAACAAAATAAAACATATTCCTACGTCAACGGGTTTCTAGAAAGTTTTCTTGAATGTTCGATAAACATTTATTTTCATTAAAATCCAAATATTTAATAGCGATGCTATTTTTTAGAATCTTTATTTAGTAGATTATTCAGCATATATTTTTTATCATGAAATGAATTATTGTTATGAAAGTGGTAGTCAGTCTTTTAACAAAAGTAAAAAAAATCACGATTTTTATTATATACTAGCAGAACCCGAACGGCGTTGCCCGTGACATGATTATTATTATATGTGTTCTCAGAACCTGAAAGAGGAAAAATTAATTTTAAGAATGAGTCCCACCACCACCCGACATGACACGGGCATGTCGCCTCATTCCTTCCTCTTAATGGATCCTGAAAACATTGAAAGAGAAAAATATTTTTTTTAAGAATATATAGAACAAATGTTTCTTTTCTAGCTTGAAATATTTCGTTACAGAACTTCGGGATACATAATATTCGCTGTTCTTCCGTTTGGAGTTAGAATGTGCAGATTGTTGGCTTTTCTAACTCTTGAACAACCCACATACAGTTGACCATGAGAGAAACAGGGCTCGAGAAGATCGAATCCTACAACTTTTAAGTATTGTTCCTGTGCCTTCGTGATGTTTATGACGAAACTTAAACGAACTGGGAATTGAAGGCATTTAAATTGAAATGAGAAATCCTAAGGGATGATCGGGATTCTAGGAATGAAAACGTCCTCGCCTGCGGCACGTCCAGTCATAGTAATTGTGGCTTCAATAATATTCGGCATCAGTTTCTAAATACAAAGTCTTATTCCATTGCAAAATGAAGATTCTCGAAAAGAATTATTGGTGCCCAATCTTTAGCTCTAATGTATGTGAACGTACTCCATGTGGCTCCAATGTGTTCAGAAACTCTGTTGGGTCGTTAACAGCCACGTTGCAAATTTCTGGGCAGAGGGATCACAGTTGAGATGAACTCGAATGTTTGTTGTTAGTCCAAGTCTCTGAATACCATTCCATAGGTACGAAGATTTTAAACAGACCTGCATTTCATCCGCCCTAGTTCCACAGGGAATAATTGGAAGCGTCTGTCGAAAATCTCCAGCCAACACCATGGTAATGACTTACATTGTATGGTTATGCCTGATGTCTTTCAACGTAACATCTAGTGCTTCAAATGCAGCTTTGTGGGACATAGTGCATTCATCCCAGACAATTAGATTAGAATCTTTGCCTTTCTTGAATTTCTAGAAATGTTACATGTGGGAGTCTTCATATTAGCTACACACACACATAAACAATGTATTTTATAATTATAGAATAATGTAAGTAATATCTCAGAGAGCTTGGTTTACAGATTCCACTAAACTTTTGGTGAAATAAAATATGAAAGCAAAATGTATTAGGATTATTCTCTGTGGGCTATACAGCTCAAAGGGGTGGAAATGGTGGGGGGTTTCATTTTGCCACAATTCCTTTACAATTGAAAATCGAAAGAAAATTTAAATTAGGCGAATTATCACTTTATCATAAACAGTTTTTGCATTTAAACTTTTTCGATAGCCGCAATTGCTTAGAAGTTAATCATCTGAAAAATGATTTTCACCTCTTCCCTAACATAAGGTACCTTTTTCAACCTATGCATGTTACCCCTTGTTGGAAAGCTCTCGTCGTTTGCAGTCAATTCCACCCGTTTTCATTCTTTTAGTTATAACCCTTATGAAAAATAACGAGCGAAATGTTCTTTAACTTATATCTCCGGATTAAAGGAATCTACATTTGCCTTTCGACTTGCCGACGGGGATTTTTTTTTACTTGGCCATTATGCCACGGGCAACGCCGTGCGCATTACTGCTACTAGATTAATACACGTGATATCGCAGAGAGCTTGGGCTTTTTGGCGAAATAAAATATGAAAGCAAAATGTATTAGGATATTAGCTCAGCTATCAACAATGAAAGCGAAACACGCAATTAAATATTTGTTTAAACAATGGAAAAAGTTTGAATTGCGTTGCAATAATGAAAAGTATTGTTGTAAATTATATCAAGAAATATTTTTAAAAAATTTATTAAAGTTAGAGAAAATATAGTACGGCAACTTTTTCGCTTAAAGCAAATTTTTTGACGTTTAAAGCAAACTTCATTAGAAAGCAAATTGTTCTTTCTTATGGTGTATCTATTTTCTTGCTAAAGATTAATAGAAAAAATGCAATGGAAAAACGAGTACGAAAAAATACCCAAAATACCACAAAATATTAAATAAAAATTTTCTAGGTTGAATTTTTAAATTCGGGCTTCGAGGTGCATTGAATCACCATTTCTACTACCTGTGCGCCAAATGTCAGGGCTGTAAGTAATATTTTACGTCTAAACATCGCGCACACACACACAAACATTGCTTTCGTCTCTTTGTATAAAAATATATAGAAATTTAATAATTATTTAGTCGAATAATACGAATTGCATCAAATTCACTTTTTAAATCTGTTCATTGTGTTCTCATATTTTTTTTTAAAGAAATCATTTGCATTTAACTTGAAGCAAGTATAATAAATGAAATTTCAATTAGATTTCAATCGCATAACTTGATCATTTTATGAACTTTTTTTATCAGCGTTTCCTAAGCCATTATTTTTATACAAAATTTCTTTATGAAATCGTCTCGGAAAATACTGATTTCTTTTTTTTAATTTTTGGGAAAAAAACATCCTGTTCCCAGCTTA
Organism: Araneus ventricosus; assembly: GCA_013235015.1. Lineage (NCBI taxonomy): Eukaryota > Metazoa > Arthropoda > Arachnida > Araneae > Araneidae > Araneus > Araneus ventricosus. The sequence goes on along the minus strand of BGPR01000658.1, from coordinate 285,597 downwards.
GTCTGCCAAATAAAAATACCATACTGAATTCATTTATCTTCAGTGGTTCAATTTATTTGGAATACTAATATTTTCTTAGAAACAGGAACATTTTTATTCAATGTTTGAGGTTTCGTTGCTAAACTCAATTCGTCATTTTTGATATAAAATTCTATCATACATATTTTTCGATTTTAAATTTTATCTTTATATCAAGCAAAGAGTAGGCAGCTGGGAATTTTCCAAATTGCTGGAAATGGATCCTTCTGTGTCAGAATACAAATATATACGATATAAATTTCATCGATCTGAATGGTTCTGTTTGATATTCCCATTCTACTTCGGAGAAACTAGACATGAAATAAAACCCATCTTGAAGTTTATTTTTTATATAGAACAAGTTTCTTCTTTGGCTTAAATTTATTAGCTTAAACCTTTCTAAAGCTACGAGAAGTACAGTTACCCCCAAATATCACAATTTTTAAATGTTCATTTTACTTCCTGTGTAATATTTTTAATAATTTTAGAAACGACAAAAGACGTTAATAAAGACTTTGATTTTTAAATCCACACTATGGAGTCAGATTAATTATCAATTTAATTACTATTATTATTATTATTTTGAGTAATAAAAGTCCCAGCCCCTAACTCTGGAATGCAAGTTGGTGTAAGTCTTCGTCAAATTTTTCGATGAAGCAAAAACCTTGATGTTTCCATTTCACATATCAAACCATAATTATCTCGAGTTTTTAATCTTTTAAATAATCAAATTAATTTCATCTCAAACTAAATTAAATTATTTTCTAAAATCTGTCTTGATCGCAAAGATATGTTAGTATGTCATTACAAGAAAAAATGGCCCTTTTAAGGATTAAAATGAAATTTTGTTACCACATACTTCGATAGTTTACAATAATTTTGAAAGTCTCAACTGTTTTATTGATTTTTCTTGTATTTCAAAGAAAAATTCTTCTTAAAATGTAAAGCAATTAACTCAAAAGATTAATAAGATACAGCTGCCAGATCAATGTAAAATTAATTCACGTACAATTATCTCCACAACCTAAATATTTAATACAATTTAGAAATGAAATGGACAGATTTACTTCTGAAAAACAGGATATACAGCTAAAATGCTACTCGTTGTTCTTAAGGAAACAGAATTTACATTTTGTCAAATTACGGAATATGCACTTGAAAACCTGTTTTTCATAGATTCTAATTTATTCGATGACATCTTTTTTATTTACTGACTACAATAAAGTAAGTTCAAAGCTTGATCTCTAGAGAATAAACAAAGCATTTTAATTTACTTGATATCCTTTCAAACAATGAACTTCTGTTTGACAGGATGCTCTTACGAAGATTAGAAAAAGTTTTTCAATGCATTTTCTATAGAAAGTGGTTTTGTTTCTTCCCTGTAATGGATGCATGATATATGGCAGGCTTTGTCAACTGCTGATGTCAGACAAGTAGACTAGATGTGTTGACAAATTCAGTAATTTTACAGTTTAATGCTTTATCTATCTAAAATTACTTCTTAATTTATAGATTAATTTATCGATAATATGCGTCTTCGAAGTCAATAAAAGGATTATTACTAAGTTTCTTAATCTTATGAACAAACAAAAATATCGATAATGACTGTAGTAATTGTAAGGCAATGCAAATAATCATTGGTTTTTGAAATCATATTACTTAAGAAATATAAAAAACACTCTTCAATTCTAATTGAGGGAAGAAGTCGATTAGAATAAGAAGGTAATTACAAAATAATAATTGGTTTTTGAAATGATATTACTTAAGAAATATAAATAACACTCCTCAATTCTAATCGAGGGAAGAGGAAGTCGATATTAATTTTTTATTTCCACTTTCCCATTTCTTCGTGAACCACCAATTGGAGTTCAAACTCATTCCCATGTTAAGTAGAAAAAGGAAATAATGGTTCAGTTCCTGTATATCATATCTCAAAATGGCGATTGCGAGTTGAAGGCCTTTTGTATTTTAGAATAAGCGAAATTCTAACCGCTTGCTTCTCACAGAACAGCTAACGTTCCGAAAAAAAAATCTGGAACAAATAATCCGGACATCAGATCATTCTATGTTGGTTTCACTAATGCGAGGACTTAGGTTAGTCATTTAGGCCTCTTTTTTTACACAAGCAAGTGTTTTATGTGATGCAGTGGATAGAATAATAAACCGTTTTGCCCTTAGTCGATAGAAATCAACAAACATATCGCTCTAATTGTGAACTTGATTTTCCACGACCAACTGTTTGAATAATTTTGCATCGCCGATTACATCTGAAATCTTACAGCAAACAGTCACCGGAAAATTAAACTCTGCAACAATAACATTTTCCAATGTCTATGCAGAAAATCGTACAGATGTGTGTAGCGTAACCAAAGGAGAGCATAAAGATGATTCGAAAAAATTATGATATTTCTGTTGTTTTTTTTTTATGAAGAATTGTTTATTTTCAGAATTGTAATACTTTTTGAAATATATCGAGTTCAAGCCCGATGATTATATTGAAATTAGCAAGTTTTTAACATATTTTAAATAACTTTTGTAAGTCCCTAATATTACTTGGATTTATTACTGAAAACAACTTTTCCCCGTGACTTTTATCTTCATCAGTGCTTTTTAGTTTGAAAGTGTACAATAGAATTTTTTTACTCCATTGATTATTCTTAAAATACAGAATTTCCTAATAAAAATATTGATTAATTGTTTCGTTCGTCTTATTAAACTTATGAATTAAGTAATCTATAATATATTTATATGAAGTCATCAAATAGTTATTTCACTACCGAGATAATGTAGCAAACTGGGTAATTCACTCCGAAATTGAATCAAGTATTTCCATTATCAATATTCTCGGCTGTTTCCATTATATTTAGTTTCAGAGAGCAAGAAGCCTATTAAGAAATGGAAAGTACAAGCTCTTAAATAAAATTTGGACAATTTTCTTCTCAGAATAAGCAAAAAAATCAAATAGTATCGACTGAAAAGGCGTATCCATGCTATTGGAAACAAACAAAAATATTATCAAAAGCTAGATATTCATATTGGATGATCAAATAAAGACTCAGAGACAAGCCCAAACTCTCAGGTGCTTACAATCTCAGAAGCGAAAGCCCTTTATTTCTAGCAATTCTACCTACGATTCGAGAAAATGAAATCCTGCTAAGCTCTTTAGACTTTTTCCCCTGTAACAAAACTTCATGGGGAATTGACATCTAAGTTCGCCATTAAATTCTTATCAATTTCTTTTGGTCTAAAGTTTTTGTTACCCTAATGTTTTTAAAAAAAACAGCTTCACGACTGAAATTATACATTTTCAGACGTTTAGACTTCAAATAAAAAATAACTTGCAATTCATCAAAGATAAATACGATCAGAACACACAAATATAAAACACTTGAATATACATGGTTTATCCAAAAAGAAATAGAACATATAAAATAAATAATTTTAAGAGTTCCTTTTAATGCGACTTGTGTCCATCAAAATACCTTCTTCCTCTATTTATGTATCGCTTCCAGCGTGTCTTCCATTCATATAATGACACCTGAAAATCCTTTTTTGGGACAGCTAATAAATCTCGAGGAGAATTTTCTTTCTCTGTTCTATTGTTTGAAATATTCGACTTTTCAAGGTAAATTTTAACTTTAGGAACAAAAGGCTGTCCATAGGGTCAAATCTAGAAAATTATGATCTGTCGCATGTTTTTGATCCACATGAGAACGATTCAATAACTCCCGACTAGCTGTGACAGTGTTCATGTCTTGTCCAACAATCAGAAGACAAGGTACAGATTTTGCTTCAGTGAGATACGTCTGCGGATTGTCATTCCAAATTGTGAGAAATGAAATTTCCTAATGCATAGATCTTCTACAATCTCATAAGCATTTGGATATTGATTTGTACGAATCAATGCACACATTTCCGCGACCTGTTACATCTTTTTGATCCACAAAAGAACGGTCTAGCTAGCTGACTAGCTGTGACACTCATGTCTTGTCCAACAGTTAGGAGACAAGGTACAGATTTTGCTGCAGTGCGATACATCTGCGGATTGTCAGTCCAAATTGCGCGAAATGAACTTTACTAATGCATAGATCTTGAACAATCTCGTAGATATTTAGATATTGATTTGTACGAATCAATGCACACTTTTCCGCGACGTGAAGATCGTCCATTGGTGTGGAAGAAGCCCAGTTGTCATATCGTATTTGATAGATGTTGTGCTGAAATTGAAACGCCGGTGCCATTCGTAGCATTGGGACCGGTTAAACCTATCCTCTCAATAACGTTATTGCAATGTTTCAGTAAAGCATTTGTAATTTTTATGTCAGATTCTTCAAAAACCTGCTGCTTTTCCCATTTCAAATCCCATACAAAGTCGCCAAATACACAAACGAAGTAATCTCTATCAATCACAAAATTGGGACAAAATGGCATGGCGTAATCGAAAAAAGTGCAAGGTTAAGACTTACGACAGCTCTGCGCCAAAACCTGTCGTCAATGCGGAAATACGATGAACATTGGAGCGATGCGGTCGAAAGTCTGGATTTGCAATCAGTATGGATATCCAACCGCTCCATTTGCACTGCCGAGCCATAAATGCTGAAATACGACGATGTAGACATGCACAGGGGTGATGCCCTGTCACTCTAGAAGAAATCGGAACAGGCGGATGTTCGCATTTTAAAGGCAAGGGAGAAGTGGGTGCATTAGGGGATGGTAGTGATCCGTATCGGATGGGTTTGTTCGGAGCGGCCGTGAATGACCTACATAAATGGATTGTCTAAAAAAATGGAATGGTGTGGAGAGCCACCATGCCATTTGCGTGGAGTGGAAGATCGCAAATGACGGGCTTAATGCGACTTGAAAGATACAACGAAGTTGGTAGATTGACGCGTTAAAGCTTTACTTTAAAAGTTCTGTTTCTTTTTAACAGACCTCGTGTATTCAAGATATTTACTAGCATTTGCTGATGCAATCAATAAAAGTATACAAGATACTTTCTGGTTTTACATAGTTCCGAAATATAGACATGAAATTTTAATCCAAAGCTGTTCAGCAGTTATTAATAGCTTCATAATCCGTTCATTCCCTCATAAATTAAATTCGGTTCGTCGAACTGATTTCACATTTCGATCAAACAGTTTATGGGTTATATATTGTGAAACTTCCTCATTACGCAGAGTTTAATCTATTCAGTTCATTAATTTTCCGAAATTTATTCAGGCAACCCTTAAAGAGTGTAGTTACTTCGAAATATCTGCTTTCTGCTCCTCTTTCAATAATTCTCAACTGATCTAGAATAAAAGTTGCTAGAAGTATAAATGAAAACAAAAATGCAAGTTACACATACTTCACCTGTAAATAGTTTTATTGAGTGCTTTCAAATATATTTATAAGCTATTATCCGTGAAGGAAATTCAGGAAAAAAAATACCCATATTTGTATATTGTTGTTGTACATTATTATGATGTATTAATATAGTTACGAAAATAATTACAAATGGTCCAGAAAATATCACAAAATATCATCTCAAGCACTTGGTCTCCAAAAACAATGGTAAATAAACATATAGCGCGTTTTTTTTGCTTATGAATTATTTTAATTAAAAATAAGGACTGAAAAAGTAGAAAATCATAATTTGATTAACTCTACTAAGTAGCATTCAAACTCAAGAGGCATGGATATTCTTATTTTTATGAATAGTGAAAACTGTTTTTCATCGAATACATTAACTTTCATGAGCTCTGGTCTTCCAATATCTGAAGACGAATGCTTTTCAATATCTTAAAATATTTGCTGAACCGGTACATAAAGCTTTGTGAGATTTTTTAAATTATTATTTGTCTTCACTGAAATTTTCCTTCATGCGTCTATTAACACGTTGACACTCACTCTGAAATCGGTGATGGACGATTCGTTAATTAGTTTATTCTTGGGTAGTTCCATGATGATTTCAAACTTACAGAACAAAATTATTATTTTTTCTAACAGAATTAATTTATTATTTTTTCTAACACAAATGGCGGGCGTCTATAGAAGTCATTTGCTTTTAATATCTCGATTTCACTCTTGCACTAAAGACGGCTATAGACGGCTGGGTAGCTGTGCAGACTAAAACGATAATTTTTTGGGAATAATTTAACAAAAAGAAATATATATATTTTTAGGAAACAATATAACTTAATTTTTCACATTAATTCAGTTCATTTGAATTCATTTAGATTTTTCTCTAATAAAAAATTAAAAAATTCAAGAATAAACACTTATATTAGCATAAAAAACTTTGGAGATAATTTAAAGATACAAAATTCAATTTTGAGAAACCTTTGTAAGGGAGCGTAAATAATGGGTCATCTTAATGATAAATATTTTATCATTAATTCTTGCCAGAAAAATGGAGATTTCAAACGAAATAGATACTGATATATTTTTTGATTATTTATTCATAATACTAAGAATATAGAACGGTAATTGAATCTTCGAACAGTAATATTGAATTTCATGAAAGTTGAATATCCTTAATACCCATGTATAGTTATAAGTAAAATACAGCATTAAAATCACAATTCGACGATTACTATTCGAAGACTAAAGTTTAAAAAATATCAGTTTGTGCAATAACCCTCATCATATAGCTTCTCTTAAAGTTTACCGAAATTCACCAAGTTGCAATACCGATATCTTTCTGAATACTAATGGTATTGAACTGGAATTTTTAATTAAGTCGCCCTATATATCTGGCGTTTAGGTCATGAAAGTAAAATTACGCTACATTTCGCACATGCGCAGTAAGAAATCATTTACTACAAATACTCATATTTACTTTAATGTTCAAAGTATTTACTTCAAATTTTAATACAATACGTTTCTAACATATTGTCACGCATTTTATAAGTTTTATAAAATTTGTTTAAAAAATCTTTACTTTATGAGCAAAAAACACTTAAATTTGAAATTTTTTTAAAAAACCTTTATATCTTCCCGAATATTTGTGCTATGTTTACGAAAATATACGCAAATATTATGCACATGAAACATAACCATTGATGAAAGTTTCATCTCGTTATCAGACTTCTTTGAAGCGGGACGAGTCGAAATTTTATTTACCTTCATCACTTTCTGGTCGGTAAACTAAATACTCTCGTGATCGAATCCTCACTGTAAAACGCGATTTCTAGCCTAATCTTTACATGTTCGAAATTCTAAGAAAATCCACTCGGATTTTCGGGAGATATTCGAAAAATATGCATATTTTAAAGTGGGGCGCAATATTCGTACCGGCGGGTTCGAGCGCAATACGTCTGATAGGCACAGGTAAACAATATCGTAATTAATATCATTAATATCCATTAATTTTAATTTTAGCATTCTATTGATCATTGACCTTATTAGGGAGGATTAGAAGAAGAAACTGGAGATATCGTTGCAAAATATCTTTCCTTCGCGATTGTTTCCATGCAGTACAGTTCGCGTTTTTTGAATTTGCGATTTCATTGGCATTTTGCATAACCAGAGTTTCGATCAACCCGAGTTCGGTTAACCTTGGTTTTACTGTAATAATTATTAAAAATAATTTATTAATGTTACACACACTATTTTATTTCTTCAGATGATAATTGCTCTTTTTCAATTTCAATAGCATACGTGGCTATAATTACTGGTGGATTGGTATCGTAGGCCCACATGTAGGCTGCATCATTGGAGCTTGGTTTTATTACCTAGCTATAGAGCTGCACTGGCCAGAAGAGAAAGAAATAGAAGACGGAGATATCCCTTTGAGCATCGAAGCTAAAGGTGAGAAATTATTTCTGATTTCTTTCAAGAAATAATATTTTTATATGTCAATATGTGATGATTTCAATAAAACAATTAGATATGATGTCATAGTAAATCGTTTATTTTCTATTCTTATTTACTTATTCATTTATTTTGAAAGAAGTTAAATAGATTGAACATTGCTTTAAATTCCTTGAACGCATTTTCAAATTTCTGTTTAAGAACGAAACGACACTGAATATCTTCAAATGCGGGTAATTAATGAAAACAAAATATGTAAGACTTAATTATGATTTTATTTTATGTTAAAAACTATTTAGAATATACTAAGGTTGATTTCATGAAAATGGAGTGTTTGGGAAGTTCTAGAAGTAACATGTTCTAGTAAAACACCTCTGAAAGAAATATTTTAAGAAAATCTTTAAAAATCTGTAGTTTTGAAGCATAGTTTACCACTTGTGTAAATAATTAAGCATCTATCGCACATAGTATATGGCATATAAAAATGAAAAGATAAAACACCAACATTTTTATTCAAAAACTGGACAATCTCAAGAACATAAAAAACTACAAAAATAAATGAACTACCAATAAAAATTATCCGAATGAATGACCTACACAATTTTATACCGCTCCACCACTTATATGTTATTCACGTTTATCAGCCGAAAAAAGTATAATAGAAATATTTACCAAGCATTGTGTGTATTATTCTCGAAAGTATATTCGCCTCACAAATTTGTCACCATATTTCACGATGTCTAGCTCTTAAACCTTTGAAAGAATTGGCAAGTCATGGTGTTATTTGATGATCAATAAATTTTGAAATATACATGATCATGATCAGGGAAGGCGTATTGTTTAGACATGCAAAAGTTTAGGGTAGAAATAATATACATGTTTTCAATATAATTTTTTTTCTTAGAGTTGGCGATCCCCTCAAATTTTAGATCTATTTCCGTTTATCAACCATTTGTAAATAGCAATTATGCCTTTTTATTATTATGGGTTAAAACTGCGTTCTTATAAATGAAAAATCAATATTTTGCATTTGATCTAACAAAGTATATGTAAGGGAATTCTATTGTCCAATTTCCACAGAAGACAAGACTATTTTTAAAAATTTTAGAAAGAAAACCAGCAACTGCAGAAATGGTCGATAGCAATTATTTACCAATATATGGAGAAATAAAAGATATGGGTGATTTCAAGAGTTAAATTCCTCAACTCGAAAAATAACTGAAGAGCCATCTTTCTTCCTTCGGTAAAGATATTCGATCGCATTAAATAGTGCAATTCTCTCTCTTGCTTTCTCGCTGACTGTCCTTTTGCATATCAGGACAAAGGGTTTATCACATTTACCCACACTTAGTTATCACCCATGTTTGAAGTGAAAATACACATGATCCTGGAAAACACAAACTAATTAACTAAATCCATTATGTGCCTTGAGATGGGAGATAAAGCACAACACAGAATTCAATTCTATCATTCTTAGCAATTTCCGAAACAAGGCCCTACAAACTGTACGATTTATTTTTAAAAAGTGGAAAAAATTGTGTTACTGAAAAATAGCGAAGATTGTTATATTTAATATCGTTATTTATTCATCAGTCTTGCTAATTTTCCTTTTAATTTACACCGTTGTACTAGCAATGATAATTGTGTTAAATTATATTTGCTTGAAACATTTTAGCAATTCATATAAATACTCAGAAACAGACGCAGATTGCTTCAGCAATCAATTATGTTCTTTGTTGTTTTAAATTTCCTCATAAAATTCTACAAAAATTATAATATAAATTCTATATAAAGTATAATATTCCCGATAAAACGTCAGCATTACTTCTAGATGCATAGTGCTTAACTTATTAAAATTTAGTTTGAAAATATAAAACTAAATTTTCTCGAAATAATGTTTTGTATTGCTCTTTTTATTATTCTTTAAAAGACTGTAATTATTATTTTACATACATAATTCCAAATAAATTATTCTTACGAAACACAATGCTCATTTCTAAATTCTACATAATTCTGTTCCGATTAGTTCTGTATATTTCTGTTCTGATTAGTTCTGTAAAACGCTGTTTTGTTTAGTTCTGTATAATTTTGTTCTGATTAGTTCTGTATAACTCTGTTTTGTTTAGTTCTGTATAATTCAGTCCTGTTTAGAATTATAATGCAATGCTGTGTTTATGAATTAAAATGAACTAGCTGATCCCGCGCAGAGCATCTGCGCACCGTTATTCCCGCATTGCACCGTACACCACGTATTTTCTGCCAAATTGGCGCGTTCTGTCTCCGTAGTTTTATGAGAAGGGTTACGTTTCATGGCGCACTAGATCCCGTAAATATAACAGATATAGCTTGATTTAAATAGAAAGTATACCTATTAGTTAGTGAATGTACCAAATGAAAATAATTTGTTAATGAATAATATTAAAAAGAAAAATGTGTGGAGATTTTTTTGAAGTTTTTAATTTTCAAGGATTAAAAATAAATCGATTAAGCTATTAAGGTGATACTAAAATGATGGGATAATTTTGGTAGGCGAAGGAGGCAATGCAAGCGAGTGAAAACACTCGGGGAAAAATTCGGCCACTCAAGGACCGAACCTGCATCGCAGGAATAACTGGGCGATGTCTTGACGACTGTGCTATTGGAACGCACAGATGAAGGTGAAACCGGGGGGGTATGGTTTCAGATGTCATTTATATCGAAGTTTGGGATTTTAGAGATTTCTGAATTTTAGATGGAGGAGAGAGTTTGATAAAATTTCTTTGCAAGTTTTTGAATCGCATTTTCTTTTTGGAAAAGCCTAAGTCGCTGATTTCAACTACTTTGATGTTGACCTTAACGTTCTCTGTCTCGGCTAAGCCCATCTACTTGTAACTGTTCTCTTTTAAATCATTTCATTCAAAGTTAATTTTATTGTAAGAAATATTGTCAGATCTACGTCTTAAACTCACTTTTTGCAAGAAAAATGGTTTTACACCAGAACGAATATAGTAGCAGGCTATTCTTATGAAGTTATTCCTAACATGGCGGAGGCTACAGGTTTTATTTTGTAAGCAAAGCGATCGTTTCCATCGTTAAAAGAGAAATTAACCCTTTTTTTTGCGCCACGTACCTTAGTGTTTTATATATAGAGATGAGGAACTAAATAAGCTTACAATAATAACATATAATTTCAAAATCACAATATTTACTTAAAAACATATCAGGTTGTTTTTGCCAATTTTTCTGAAATTACATCATTAAAGCGTATTTCAGATGATGTCTTAACTTCTTTATGATACTATTTAATACAAATTAAATTTTCAAGATCGTTAAAAATAAGCATTGAAGCAAATCCCATAGCTTCAAGTCAAAATGTACGGGAAATGCAATTTATTCATTTCCTGAAATATAAACTGAATTGTCCGTGTAGATAATTCGCAAACTTAACTACGAAGGAAAAAAAATGCTTGTATTTAGAATTTTAACAAAATTGCTTAGAGAGTTTACATTATTTAGAGAAATATATAGATGAATATATATAAACTCCCGCATGTATTATCATTTTTAATATATACATTAACTATGCGAATGTATTCTTTATTGTTTCTGTTGAATAAAACGTAGTGTCACTTAATGATTCTTTAATATTCCAGTGAATTTTTCTATATTATACGTTTGTGAAAAGAGATTTATGAAGCTTTTGTTTACGCTTCGAATAATAACCATTTTTAATTCTTTGCAGACAGGAAGAAATAGAAGACATGTCTAGCATCTATATTTTGCTAGAGCAAAGAATCAAATCATTTCTTCACCATAAAAAGCAGAACTGAACGATTTTTGCTTAACGTGCATCAAAAATCAAATTAAATGTCATATGTAGTGGATATAAATAAAGAATTCATTTTACTTTTACTGCTCGTGTTCCTTTTCTCTTGGCAGTCTTCGATATCTCTTTAAGATGAATTATTAATATCTAGGCTTTTCTCAGAAAGTTTGCTTAACAACTTTGAAGAGCTGAAAAATGTAAGTTGGAAACGTACGTGACAGTCATACACAAAATATGCGATTCATAAACTCAGAAGGAGAGAATACTGATATGCAGCGGGAAAACAAAAATATATCATTTTGCTCTTAAAATTTATTCAGATTCGATCTCTTCCACAAACATGAATATTCATTTTATCTTACTCGTGCAAAAGGAATGCAGAACTGAAATTGTTTGTCATTTCCTTTCATTTTAACTCTAGAAAATTCGATTTGTTTATTTTTAATCCCAACTACTGTTAAATATCAACTATAATCAACTGTAAATACAATTAATATTCAGAATAATTTATCTTAATCATCATTCAAATGAATATTTCTTGCAAACAATGAAAATTGGGAGATGCAATATCATTTTATAATGCAATTAGGAAGCAAAAAGTAACTACTTCATTCTTAAAAGTGGGTTGCATGAAAGAAAGCTACACTGAAAATAAATACTGTTTTAAAATTGGTTTTCTTATCGATACACGACATTTGTAAATAAGTTTCGTAAAATTATAGTTTACACATGATTACAGGCTTAAAAATTTCATTTGTCATTGAGAGAAATATTATAACAAAAGTTCCTTTAGTTAATACTAATACTAACTCAGAAGAGATACCAAGACTTGTGTTCCTCCAAAGAAGTTAACTTGTATAAAAAATCTTTTAAGGCATATCATTATACTATATTTATAATATTGAATATTCGCTTAGATATTCCTCCTGTGCCTTTTGATTATTTCTGTCTAGATAATGGCACTAATCTAATAGTTATATCAAGCATTCATATCACCCTAGCATCTCGTCGCTTAACAAGCAACATATCTCAATTTTTTGAAATTTCAAAGAGGAAGATTCAAATGAATTTTTCGCAACCAATAAAGAATATTTCTAAATTTTTTTCGCGTCTGGTTGGAACGTGTGGTTTCATGTTCATAGTAGATCTTAAAAATATCCAGAAATATTCTTTATTAATTGCGAAAAATTCATTTGAATTTTCCTCTTTGAAATTTCAAAACATTGAGATGTGTTGCTTTTTAAGCGACGATTCTGATATTTAGATTTTAAATTCTATTTGAAGGTATTAATACTCAGTTTAATTAAACATATTTTATTAAGTATTTTTAATTCATTTTCTTAAATAATCAAGTAATAAACGTATTTCTAACCTAAAGATCAAGCTGTATTAATTATACAAATGAAGCAGTAAAACATGTTTATTGTATTAATTATATAAATGAAACAGTAAAACATGTTTATATTATAGCCCTAAATCGACAACGCAATAGGCTGTTTGAAACTGTAAAAAAAATGTTTTCCTTTATATTATTTTATTTCATTATTCAATATTTTTGGGTTGTGCAATTTTTTAGAGTTTTGATTTGATATTATATAAATTTTTGTCTAGATTTATGAACAGTACTATTTTTTAGATTTATCTACTATAACTTCTCTTTTTCCATATATTTTCTTGGGTCATGGAATGTTGGATAGTTAGATTAAAATTGCATTAATCGATTTTATCTACCTGCAAGTAAGCTTATTTTGTCTCTTTTGTTTTAATAGTATATAAACATAAATTTTGATTAGGAGATTGTGATCATTTTCATTGATATATTTTTTATTTCCAATATATGTACAAAGACGTAATTTCCCCCAAACATAAATATTTCGACATTTCAATGCTGATAGAAAGATTCGAGTAGCAAAATAAAATAATGTCAAAATAACTTTTCAAAATTATTAGAAGATAACTATTTCATATTTGTTTTTTAAAGTGATTTAAAGGTTAAAAATTCATATTTGATATGCTGCGACACATACATAGAATGAAAGAAAATTAAAATGTAAAAAAAATCATGCTACAAGAAAAAAACGACAAAACCTTTTTATTAAATCAAAAAAGTGGTTGAAAAAAGAGCATGTTCACTTGGAATAATTTGAAATTATATATAATTAATATATCGTCGTTTAACAAGCAACACCACCTATATCAATTTTTTGAAATTTCAAAGAGGAAGATTCAAATAAATTTTTCGCAACCAATAGCTAATATATCTGAATTTTTTTTAACATCTTCTATGAGATAGGTGGTGATTACGAGACGTGAAAAAAATTTAGAAATATTCTTTATTGGTTGCGAAAAATTCATTTGAATCTTCCTCTTTGAAATTTAAAAAATTGAGATAGGTGGTGTTGCTTGTCCAGCGACGATATATGATATATCTTCTATGACTAAACTTGAAATATAAAGTCATATAAGAAAACTTTTGCAATAATGTTAAGGGAAAATATCGATTAGAATTCAAAATTCCAAAAAGAAAAAATGAAAAGGTTTTACATCAGCAGTATAGAAAATTTTAAAAAGGACCCACAGAAATGGGCTTTTTATAAGTCTCCTTTTCGAGGATTGTTTTATCAGAAGAAGGCAGAGATGGTCGAGAGTTATTGCCCAAGAACATATGGAGTTTCATCGATAGTTTCATGTGGGTTGTATTCCATTGCATTATCTCATTCTATTTCATTGTCAGTGCTATGAGTGGACCTATGATCTGTGGGAATAGATTCAGATTCAGAATCCACAGCAAAGGGCAATTTATTATGATCATTTACAGACCTGTATTTATTTATTTATAACCCGCCCCGAGACAGCCTACCCAAGAGGGTGTAAGGCCTTCCACAGGCCGGAGGGGAAACATAAAAGAATTGAACTACATTAAATAAGAATTTACAAAGAACTTCAAGGGGTGACCAGAGCAATTTAAAAATCATCGTTTACAACAATGAACTCAAAAAAAGAAAGAGCAAAATCACAAAGCACAACAAGATTAAGAGCAAAAGCACAAAAATCTTAATCTTTTTTTTTCTGTGTTTTTAATGTTAAGAGCAAAAACATAGACCTCTGTGGAAGCAGGTTTTAAAAACTAAGACATGAGGTTTTTCCAAAATTTTGAAACAACTTAGAAATTTGAATTACTTTCTTTTCTGTCAGGCCTAGATATTTTTTAATCTACGTATTTAACAGCTTTATGATTAAAAACATTGTGTAAAGCCGATGCTACTTCACAGTTTGGAACAGAATCATGCTGCTGAATACGAGATACGATTGGATTAATTTTAGCAGAATCTGGGGGTATGGCAATAGGTATTTGTTTGAGTACACATTTTATATGAATGTCTTGTATAATGCATAGGCTAAGCTAATTTCAGAAGTAGCTGTTCGAGTTTTATGGTCTGTTTAGCTTCGAGAACGAAACCTATTGTTTTACTTTCACTGATATTACTTCTTTTTGGAATTTCCAGATAGAACAGTAGCAGAAAAAAAAGGAGAATGGCTGATTTTACACTGCGCACAGTTTTCTTGTACGGTACACCGAGGCTGCTTTCATCACAATGAACGCAAATGAAAGTCCCATTGCATAATCGTTTATCGTTTTGAATAGCATAAATACGGTTGCTTCAAATATATCTCGGGGTATTAGCAGTATAAAGGTTTGCGAATATT
>BGPR01000658.1:260231-270262 GCA_013235015.1 Araneus ventricosus | reverse complement strand
ACCTGCTTTGATTGACTGTAGTAGTTTGAAGGATTTAAATATTACAACTAAATGTTTAATGTCAAGGAGTTACCCATACCTTCGAATATAGATACCAAGTAATGCTTCACTCCATAATTTTTCAATTATTTAGTTATTTCATCTAACGTAATATTTCAAACAAGAAGTACTATATTTTCCTTAACAAAATATAGTACTTCTTGAATAATTAAATAAGCCATGAAAGCTAATGGTGGCTGGGATGTATCTAGAAGCTTTTACATGCAACTTTTTCTAAAGAAGTTCTTGATGCAACCTAATTGACAAGTTACTTTATCGAAGTTTGTGCATACAAACGCTACATCGACAATGCTACATCCAGTTATCACTTTCTGAACCAAAAAGGCGAAATGAATTCAGATGTTTCATTTTCAGAAGAATTGTCTTTCCTTACAATTTCTCAATTTTTGAACAATTAACAATTATTTTTTCATTAGTTTACAAATCCATCTGGTGATCACTTATGGGAGTGTTTTTTCCTTCCCCAAGCAACATGCAAAGTAATTAAGAGTCGACTCAATGCCTACCATAGAGTCCAACAAGGAAAAGTCATTACTGGTTCTGAAGAAATTATTTTTATCAGAACCGGCACTTACTTCGGTGGCGGCGGATTTGATGGTTATCCTCGAGAGAGGGCGACAGTAACTCTTTGTGGTTACCCTTAACGTCAAGCCCAGGAAAGTAACTCTTTCGCTAAATCCCTAGAAGAGTATCCGCCATTCCAGATTCTATTTCAGAAAACGAGCATAAATGCTACTTCCAACCCCTTTCTCCTGGTAACTATCCAAAAAAAATCACTCAATTTTCAATACATAAATACCTATTTATAAGCCGTATTTTTGAGAAACACAAGAATAGATGTTTCTATCTAGTCTTACAAACGCATAAATCCAGAAAGTTTGACCAACAAAATAATCTTACTCAGTTTAATATAAAAAAGAATGTTTAGATGTTAATAGAACATGAAATCTTCGCAATCATCTAAAATGAATGAACATCGACTTGACATGGAATTTACAAGGTGATCTAGTAAATTCAGAGGCAATTATTCCTACTACTCCACAAAGCCATTCTCTAGATCTCGAATGGTCAGAGGAGGTCTTGGCCTAATAGCAACCCGTTGTTCTGGAACATCCTATGCATGTTTTTTTGTATTACTGTCGTATCAGCATGCTATCAATTTTACACACTAGATTACATGCTTCAAAATCAAGTCTTCTACAAGACTATCTTTGTGACATTGAGCAATGTCGTTCATTAAAAGGGCGGTAATGTTTATGCCTCTTGCATACGGTAAGGAAAAGTTCCAAGAATCTCGTCATTGTACCTTCTATTCATTCAATTGTCATTCCAATTGATAAACGGCTCTGTACGCCCTCATTCTTGTCCAAACCATCAGATGTTCGCCTCTGTTTAATGACCTTTTGAGAGAAAATATTGGTAATAATATTTTAAGCCATAATAGTAATAAAATTTTAAATACCTCGTTCTCTCTATATGAAGATATTACGATTATCTAGCTTAAGGCAGAATCTTGACAGGTTTATGAAGAGAATCTAACGTCATTCTGAACTACCTCAACTGCGAAGTTCATCCGCCCAATCTTTCCTCACCCTATGATGTCTTACTGCTGTGGAAGGGCAACAAAATGTTTATGTGTATACAAACCACACCGATGTAGGCGTTTGCTTACAATTTGCGTCGACACGTCTCGTTCAGTAGGTAGGTAGAAAAAGTTCCCTTTGCAGAATAAGTGGAATTTATTCTTGTGTTTGAACGAGCTGTTATGGACAAATAAAGATCTCCGAGGTGTTGTTTCCACAGAAAGCTTTAACCTGATTTTCTGCATACATCTCCGGTAGTTCGGAATCAGCTCATAAGTAGACAAATTACAAATCGAGCCACACCCAAGGAATTTTGCACTTGTCTTTGTGATGCACTCCTTTCCAGTTGACCAATTATTCATTATGCTATTGACTTTGGTAAGACGTGACATTGAGACATTTCTCGAAATTAATCTGCAGAAAGCATTCGGAAAAATCTAATACTGCACAACGCCAACAACATAATCTGAGATTTCTACCGAGAGTTTTCTTGAATTTTGAAAATTAAGTATTTTGTTATCATTGATGGTATTTCTCAAGAAGAATCTTCTTTCAATGCACTGCATTAGAATTTAGTTTATTTCAATTTTTACATTTTTCATGAGAATTATGTTGCAGAAACGGAGTTATCCTGTAACATTTTTGTGCAGTGTATACATGATAAAATAAATTACCACATCTATACTTTTGAAATTGATAGTACAACATCTTTTGTAGATTTTAGAACAGTAAAACAAGTGCTTGGTTTTTTTTTATAATTCAAAGAAATCAAATTTAAAAGGGCTTTTTATGAACGTCATCATCATCTTTAACGGGCTAAAGTTTAAGACAATGTTCTCGATTTTAAAATGGGAAATATTGATTGCAAAAGGTTTTTTATTTGGGGGGATTAAGAAGGAGTGATCTCTTACAAGAAAAACAAACTTTTTTTAAAAGCAAACATTGAATCCGCGATCAAATGATTCAGGCAACATGTTTTAGAAGTTTCTCGAGGTTTCCTTCAATGAATTTAAATTATGGCGTTCTCTCCGCTCGAATTTTTTAGTTAATGCAAACAATGTTCGCGATAAAAAAAATAATCAAATGCAAAATCCCATTTCAATAAAAAAAAGGTTTTTTTCAGCATCAGGGAAAAACTGCTTCTGATTAATTAATCAATTTTTTGGTACTAAGATTTGTTTAGTAACATTTACATTTTTCTTTACTTTTTTAAAAAGATTCTTAGTTCAACAAAAAAATTTTTTAAAAATCCTTATTTTTCATAAATCTATCGAAAAACATGACAAAAATTATCATTTAATTAAGAATGGCAAAGCAACACATTTGAAAAATTATCATTCACTTAAAGTTTTACATTAATTTCAAAGTAATCAATACTTCTTAATGTCTCGAATGTGAAACAGACATGTTTTCTCACTTCTATCGTTACTTATCCTATGATTTTAGAGAAAATATTCTTCGGTAATTTTTTAATTTATGTTATATCGATAAAATATTCTGAAAGTATGATACGAAAGAAAAAGTAAGCTTACTACAAAATGATAAATATACTAATTTGAAGAAATTTATTTTATCATTCTAATATGGCTCCAGTATTTTTCTTTAGTCTTCTATACAATGCATTTTCCATAGTGTGCATAAGAATTACTTTATTTATGAATTGATGACAAATTTACGAAACGCACCAGAAACAAACTGTTCTATCTGAAATTAATTCCAAATAGAGGACCATCATCTATGAAGGTGGTCGAACTTCTTTGAATCTCTAGATACTTTATTCCGAAGTAGTACGGTAACAATTATCCCAAAAAATTTACTGATATTGTTAAATTGCCCATCGTACTATAATATCGTACTTTAAAACTTAAATTAATTAGTCAAGTCGTTTAGTTTCGTGTAAATAACCATCAAAAAGCGGTTATCTTCCCACCCAAAAAAGCAGACATATTTACAACCTAGTTTAGGTACTTTCATTTTAAAAATGTTGAATCTATTTGTTTTATTACTAGCATGTAAAATAATTATATTTAGTTGTGTGTACCGAATGCATTGAACATTTTGAATTCTTAAAACTTTTGTATTGAAAGCGATTTTTTCTTTATTAGATTAGAAAGAAATGTCTTTGGCAAGTTAATAAGTTTAATTGCGTAAAAATTCTTTCTAATAACAAGATTTCTAACTTTTGAACCTTTTGAAAGATTGTGTTCTGCGGTAGTAATATTTTAATTTCCTACCAAATCTAGTTGATTTTTTTAAGTTATAAAATTCGAAAGTCTCTTTCATTTGCATAATTAAGTGTGAATTTCAAATAATTTAAAAGTTAGTTATCACTGATATTTTTTCCCAAAAGTATTTTCCTCGAAGAATTTTATATATGTTCTTTGTATATACGAAATACTGTTGATATATTCCAAAAAAATTAAGAAATATATTAAACATAAACAAGTTACTACCGTCCAGCCGTTGCGAGCGGAAAAACAGGAATGATCCGGCCACCAATACAATTAAACAGGCACTGTGTCCCCTGCATTAAAGCACCCCATTACGAGAAGCTCATAGCTCATGCGAAGACCCCTCAACCAGACGTACGATCCGTCATCGGTAGTTCGACCGACACCATTACTATTCCAGGAAACGAGGCTCTGCTTTCTCATACGACCGGTTCTCATCCCCATATTTGAGGTGTCCCCTTAAGTAGCAAAAGAAATATAGTAAATGATAAATTCAGTTTTATTCATCCACACTGTACTTCCTTGTACTTTAGTGTATATTTGGCGTTTATAGCTTTACTAAAAGAAAACCTTCGCTCGAATTTTGAAATAAAGTCAATATTAAATGAATCACAAATGTCATGTTTCCATTTTCAACAGTTTTTAATACATGTTATTCTCTAATTTCAACTACTTATTCATGAGATGACAAAACTTAAAAGTTAGCATTGAAGGACATTGAAATAATTTCTAACTTTGAAAAACATAAAGCAAATACGACTTCAATCTAAATATTTGCTGTATCTGCTGTTACCACCAGAAACTTTTTTATTTCTTGAAAATAGCTGCAACTTATATGGCCAATATTTGTTCAAGCATGAGGTTCAAATTGCATTTTCTTTCAAAAATATTTCACTTCACCATATAAAATAAACAAACACTTCTAAATCGGTATAAACAGTTTTAAAGTGCAAAAAGGATTCCGAGAAAGTGATTTCGAATCAAACACCTCTCTCTGCTTTCCCCCCCCCGCAAAGCTTAATGTAAACAAGCGCATAACACTGAAAAAAAAATCAAACTTTATAATATTTTTTAAAAAGAAAATACATTTATCAAAATGCATTTTGAGTTTGATCTTTCCCCTTCTATCAAAGTGATTTCAAATATAAACAACGATGGAATGATGAAAAATATATCATTAATAAGAGAACGATAAAGACTAATCGATAGAGGTGAATTAGACGATCAAATATTGTAATCCAAGAGGTCGATTTTATTTTACACCGCAGATTATTTTTCATCCGGTTCAACTCTGTTATACATATTTCCTAATCGAAAATTCTATTTGTCTTGGATTGCTCTAACGAAGTGTTCCAGCGAACATGTGAAAACTTTGAAGTTGATTTCAAAGCTTCATTTTCAACCTTTTGTTTTACATTCGGCTAAAATCTCCACGTCTGTTTGGCACATGTTCTGTAAAATTTCTCCTAACTAGCAGCCAGTGATTAGTAATACCAAAATAATGGCCCCTTTGAAGTTATAAAAATTATATCTGAAATTTAGGTACTGTTCAGCGACGGATTCCGAGACAACCACTTTTGGACGATTTTTCCCGGAAAGGGGTGTCAAGCAATGTGCAATATGAGCGCATGTCCGGAGTTCCTTGTTAGATCACGCTCAGTAAAATATAAACACACACATCACCCTTTCTATTCTTCACTTGCCCCCTATTTTGAGGAAAATAACTCCGCCTGGCGCATGCGCAAAAGCGCGGAGGGTTTCCGAATCCGCTGTTAAACAATATATGAGATTTCAAAAAAATGCGTAAGAGAAATGGAGAGAAAATACAAGCTTGTGTAGTTTTAGACAATTCTATTCCCTTCAAACTTCCTCTTGATGATAACGAAATAATCGGACATGTGCTAGGAAAGGAGAAAGATAATGAAAAAAGGGAGAGATGATGAAGATGAACACGACACTCAGAGGAGCGTTACATGAAAGGAAGCAGACGAAGGACAGCGGACTGAGGGATATTCACCATGTCCGCAAATGGTGTTATGCAGTTTCATTGTATATACACAGTGAATTTTAAAACTCCTGTAACAATCTTGTAAACAGACAGTCATCCCAAAATTATATGTCATTAAACTATGAAACGCTTATATTCCACGTGATTATGCGTATGGTAATTTTAAATTATTCTTTAAATTTTACTGAAATTTGAATGGGATGGGTTTTTATTTTAAATAATTTGTACGATTTTCGATGCTATTTAATTATAGCCGATAGCTCGAAAAACATGACCAATGGACTACGAGTGCGACAGTTTCTACAGATAGCCTCAACACATGAAAAGGTAAGTTTTCGAAACGCATATTCAATTATTCAGAAAAATATCTTATCCGAAATCAGCGAGGGTCATTGTTGCGGCCGAATAAGAAAGATTCCAGTGTAATTTTATTCCGGTACTGCTACAACTTCATAATAAAATTTCATGCAAAATACTTTTAACTTGGCATTTAAAAAGCTTTGTGACTTCTCAAGATAATTCTGGGCATACATATGAATTTTATCTTCATGTTATACGTTTCAAGACATTGAAACTATATTCAGTCTCTACTAACATGCTATGCACACTTCTTGCGCATGTCACTGTTTAATATCTAGGTGAATCGAGATTTTATGTTACATTCTTTTAACCAAATTTATATTTTGACTTATTAACGTAACCTTTGATTTTAACAACATTGAAAATATTAACGCATTTGCAGTGTCGCTGAAACATCATTGAGCATTCTTTCAGATGTCATTCAGCATTGCATAGAAAATGCCGAATTCATTACAAATTCATACCGACATTTTTATTTTGCTATACCGTCTGCATGTTTGTATAGTTTAGAAATTTCTAAGACCATGAGTTACTATTATAACTTTCTTCTCATAAATACCGACTCTTTTTCTCTCAATCTGAAATTTTACAGCATTTTTAATTCCTGCTTTTATTCAGCAACAAACCAAATTTATTTGCATAGTACTCAATTTCTGTCTCATCCTTAAATTGCTGCATATTCAGGAAAAGTTAGCTGAATATATTCGAAAAAAAACTGTCCAAAGGCGAACCATCAATATTTTTCTAAACATTGCAAATCTAGGAAAATCCTTAATAATTTAGCACGTTTTCTAAAGACATTATGAAAAATATAAACGCGTGAGTCAATTTCGATTTGTATAGATTATTTAGCAGACAAACACTCGCACCTAGATATTACTAAGAGAGAAATTGCTAAGTTTGCATTTAAGCAAAAGATTATGGATTTCTTCGTTATTTAGCTTAGCGCTACTAAACATCCTCAATTTTAATATTTCGATTTCGTTTATCAATTAGAAAGGCCCTACTAACGGAAATCTAAGCTAAAAGTGTGCACGACGAGTTTGTCAATCTTTTGTTTTGAGTTTACGTCTTGCAGTTGGGCAATTCAAGCCAACAAAATTTTTGGTCCGCAGGGGAAGAGATCACAAAATAAGTTTTGCAGAGGACGCATAATTCATTCTTTTGAATCATGAAGGCCTATTTCTATGGCAGTTCCACACGTCAAAGAACCAGTTTCGAGGTCTGGCAACTGATCAAAGTGTAGTGCATTTGGTTTACTGCGACAAATATTGCCGAAGCCCTTGTCTGCAACTTAGAATGTGTATGTCGGCTACAACCAGCGTTTTAATTTTCAATTCTAATCTCGTATGGTAGCAACAGAAGTCGTTATTAGAAGTATTTTTTTTATCTCTTACTAACTTCAAGAATGCACAATAAGAATTCGAATATCTATTACATTCTTCATTTTTTTATTGAATTAAACATAAAATATAAAGACAACTTTCGAAAATCTTTTGTTATGGTCAATCATGTTTAAAAGAATGCTTCCAAAGAAGCATATTTCTTCATTAAAGCGTTTTCCTCTTTATGCTCTTTTTTCTATCAATTTCAAATCGGAATTGCCACATTAAACTCTCCAACGCTTGCTTTTACAAAAGAATTATGATCGGAATATTTTAAAGGCAAGAATATTCTCCATAAAAATTTTAATTATTTCCTTTGGTTTGCAGCTAGTTCTTTTTCATTTGAAATAACTTAAAAGCTTCAATCATTTTAACAACACACATTATTTCATGGTCTTTATATTACGACTATAGGTTATCGGAATAACCAAGGAAAAATCACATTCTCACAGCAAAAATTTTTCTACCTGTGAAATTTAACGCGAAAGCATCAGAAGCAGCCAGAAATGACGACGTTCCCGATTCTGTGATTCAAGAATATCACTAAACCTCTGGTTTACAAATTTTATTAAGTAATGAATTTGAATTCTTGATTTCTTTCAAAAGACTTTCCTCTGAAAGAAAGCATAGAATAAATATATTTTACTTCGTTTCTAATAAATTCCGTTTCAAATCCATCGAGAAACCTTACTTAAGCTAATGAAATCAATTTTTATCCCAAGTTTTTAGACTTTCAAATCCTCTGTTAAATTCGCTTTTTCATTTAGGTACTTTTAATTTAAAAATATTTTATCTTGCTTTATAAAAGGTAAATATTATTGCATACGTGTCCTTAGTTTAAGAGATATTATTTCTATTCACAAAAATTGAAAATAATTACTTCTGTTAAAACCAAAGCTCATTTGTACATATTGTTCGTTTCAACCTTGAAATTATAATTATCTTATTTTTTCAAGCGGATAAATATGGAAATGCATACTTTCAACAAAATGTTCTTGTTCAAAACCTTTCCTCGGTTAATTCTGTATCGAGACATAAAATTTCTTGCTTTTATTAATAGAATTGCAAATATTCTATTTTTAAAATTTTTATTCTTATCTCATTAATTCAAGTGTAAAATGTAACTCGTATTAAGATTCCTTCTCCTTCGGCTAACTGTAACTGAAATCCTCATTTTAATCACCTAATTTCATGCCCCTGTGAATTAATTTATCAAACATTTCGAAGCAATTTGGTTACGAAATTAAAATCATTAAGATTTCAAAGTAATCCATTTCATCATTTAAAAGGAAATTGCTAGCATTCTGAGCAATAGGGCCGTGAAAACGTTTTTTCTTTTCAAGTACATGTTTGAAAACTGAATGACTTGTACCAAGTTAAGAGCAATTGAGACAAATGCGTAGTTTTAATATAAAGCTAAAACGTTTAAAAGTTTCCATGGATATATTTTATACAGTCTGCATTTTATCCAATTATTAATAATCATTCCATATTTAATAAGTTTAGCTACCTTAACATTCTATACTAAACTGGTTAAGTCTTATTATAATTTATCTATATTCAGTGGATACATCTTACAAATAACAAAACGATATACAGAAATTTGATGGCTTATTATTACACGATGTCTATCGTACATTCTTGAGATCCAAAGAAATAATTTTTGACCAATTTTCACAGAAATCGAGATCAATGTTCTTGATAGGATTATATAACGCTATATATAATAAATTTAGTAAATATATAATTAATAAATATAATTAATAAAACGATTTATACATGACAGAATGGGAGTATCCAAAGCATTGAACAGCGGGATTTAAGGGTTTTGAATGAAAAGTAATAATCTTAACATATAAAATTCAATGTCTGTTTGCATAAGGTTCAAACACACTAACAATTCCATACCTCTTGACGGATTAGAACGAAATTCGGCACACATGTTCCTTAGAACCTAGATGGATTAAATACACACTTAAAAAGTTTCCAACTCCACCTAAAAGGGATGAAATTGAGTTTAAAAGGTTTATCGTTTTTCTGCCATAGCTTTGGAATATATCATCGAACAGAAACTATTTTTACACCTCTTAAAATTAAAAAAAAATTAGCTTTTCAGTGCCACCATTTGTGTATGACTTTCTTTCTCATTTACAATCGATTTTAAAAAATTAATTTAAACACAATTTGTAAGAATGCTTTTGTTTATTCCAATATCTTTTTAAATGCAAAAGTACGCGAGTGATTAAACAGTAACATAGTTTTATAATTCTCTGTTTAATCTCACGTACTCTTAAAGTTAAATTGATTTCTGAGAATATTTCCACATCATCATTGGTTTTGTGATCAAGGGATTTTACCTCCTTAGATTTTTATATTTCACCGTTTAATAAAACGCGCGCTTTTA
>BGPR01000658.1:237714-260221 GCA_013235015.1 Araneus ventricosus | reverse complement strand
ATTTTTATATTTCACCGTTTAATAAAACGCGCGCTTTTACCAATGTTGAGGTTAAGTTGCTTTCTGTAGATATTTGGTTTTGTGATCGTGCGATTTTACCTCCTTAGATTTAGATATGTTTAAACAATCACATCTGCCGCTCGCCTGTTTTTGCCAATGCTAAATTGCTTTCTTTAGACATTCACACTTTCGCTTTCGCATACAGAATTTTGCAACTTTTAATATGCGCGCGGGGTAAATAATCTTGAAACACTGCTTTTTAAAATGGTTGCAACTCCTTCTATCATTTGCCTTAATTTTGTCTCAGATTTTAGCAGTGTTAAATTTTAATGCTTATATGTCTTAATGACTGAGGTTTTTTTTTCACGTAGACTTATGTCTCTCCTTAACTGTCTAATGTTGCGTCTGGAAAGGAAAAAAAATATGACGCTTTTCGCGCTAAAGTTAAACGCTTATAGCCTCCGCAACCAAATAACATAGAGAGTTGGTTTTAGTTTCATTTAAGAAAAACAGGTAGGCATTGAAGATTGCAAACATAATTTTAGAATTTGTAATTACATTTAGACATAGTTGAGTTGCAAAATTGATGAAAATCACGAAATATTTTTCATAGATAGTGTCACATAGTCACACTAGATTAATAGTTACTATAGGCTATAGAGTTAATAGTCGCATACAGCTACTTTAGTCACAGAAAGTCACAGTTGAGTAAGGTAAGTAAGTCTAGGCCCTCAATCCCAGCCACCGTTTCGCAGAGACAGCCTCCCGTCGATTTTTTTTTTTTTTACTTTATCCAACGAATAAGATTATTAATAAGTGTATCAGTTTTAATTGCATTGTCTATTTTCTCGCAACACCTTCAAAATCATACTTTTTCAAACGTATCAACGGGTAAAGAAGGAATTTCCTGTCACTTTTGCAGTTTAACTACAGGTTTATTGCCTCTTTTATTACCTTCATAATATCTATATTTCAGGCATTATTTTTCCATTAAACAATTACTGTTAAATCATCAGCGCTCAAAATCCAAATATTATGTTGTGAATCTATATCGAAACCATGTAATATCTGTTTAGAAAGAAATTTAGTACACATGTTTCTTCGCACCTGAAAGAATAACTACGCTGTTCAAAAGTTTCTAGCGGAAGTAAAAAAGGTAATTTTTAACGTTTTTCAGCAGGAACTTCAGAATATATCATCACACAAAAATTATTTTGAATCATCTTAAAAGAGATAGCTTCTCAGTGACACCTGTTCCACTTCCGTACCACTATTTTTTTTTTTATTTTTAATCTCTTTTCAAAAGTATTTTAAACACAATTTATAACGTTTTTGTTTATTGCCATTTAAAATCTATTTCACTTTTTAATCTCTCACTTGCTTTTGTTAATGATAAAATTAATTCACTTTCTTTGGACAATTCCACTTTCATTTCCTTTTAGCTTTACATTTTCCAACTATAAAAAATTGTTGGTCTTATTTTACCTTCGGAATATCTAGAATTCAGGAATATTTTTCCCTGTTACCCACTACTGACATATCATTTGGATATCAATGTTTTTAATATAGTAAAGTACGAATGCGAATCACAAAATTTGAAACAAGCACATGTTTTATATATTTTCACAAAAATAGAAACTCAACCGAAAATATCTTCAAAAATTCACGTCGACATTCCATCGTGAGCACGGTGCATGTTATGTAGTGAATATTTATTTGAGAGGTGCTGAATTTTGTAATTGTTGATTTTTATTAGCTGTTGATATCAAGATGTTTATCAATTAGTGCAAAAAAGTTGTTATAGCGTTTATTAATTACCCTTGCCTACAAGTCAACACAAGATGCTTAAAACAGAGACATGTTTCATATTACAAACTACGATGTGAATATTTTACAAGATACGGTGGGAAGAAAAGATCAGTTAAAAGCTCATGAAGTAAAGGGGAATTTGATTGCTGAAGAGAACGGTGAACCTTTCTTACTTGAAGTCTCATGTGGAACTGAAAACATTTTTTTAATTAATCTGATCCTTACTGAAATCCAATCTAAATGTCATACAGCGTTGTTCATAATTATTAGAGGGGACGGTTAAAATATCATCTTTTGTTCATAAAGTTTTAAGAACTTTATAATTTGCTATTCTGTTTTGATTTTCTGATACCTTATTTCATCCTCGATAAATGCATATAAGTTTTAGCTATTTCATAAAATATCACTACTTTTTAGAAAAGATTGTCTTAAAGAGTATATTTTAGCTGTTCAAAATTATTCGAATGGCTGATGACGGTTATATTTAAGTGAATTGGAATTGGATTTGTTTTTATTTTGGTAAATTTTAAGAAAATTAATAGGTCATTTATTTGGTAATTAATTATTTTGGTCTCTGAAGCAGTCAAGTCAACAATAATGCCCGAGAGTTGAGATTTTTGTAATCATCGCCACAGCATCAATGCAGATAGGAAGGATGGGGTATTGTACGAAAACTTATCAAAATTAAAAGTCGAAGTTGGGTATCGACTCTTTGTTCAAGAAGTACGAGACTACAGGATTCATCGAAAACAAGAGAGGGTGAGGCAGAAAATCGGAAACAAGTGCAAGAGAAGACTCTGTGATTGTAAGATTAAATCACTCTTTTTCTGTGCCATAGTTAATAGAGATCATGCAAGATTTTAAATTGAATATACCAGCTCTAACGTTTCGTCTTAGAATCAAGTACACAGGTTTTATCATCTGTATCCAAAGCCCATACATCTCAAAACAAAACATAGCAAATATGACAAAAAATATTGGCCTATGCGAAAGAGCCTATTTAGAAAGTTTCAAAATTCTTGGAAAGCGTTTTATGGTCAGACATAATCAAATATGAACTTTTTTTTATCAAAAAAGAGTAAAACAGTGTGGGAACGAACAGGTTAGGCGCATTGACATATGAATATCCTACAGAGAGTAAAACCTGGAGGAGGAAATATGAGGGTATGGAGATGCTTTCCTCTAAATGTGCTGGTTAAATTTTGGTGATAAAACGGTCAAGTGATTGTAAGTATGTGCGTCAGTAACCTGTACCAGAATCTGTAGAAATCGATCACAAATTTGAGTGTAGGTCGACGGTATATATTCCACGGCAATAATGACCCAAAACACACTTAAAAGATTATTTCTCAAAAAACAAGATGAAGATACTGGCGTGGCCACCGCAAAGCCCAAACCTTAATTCCAACAAAGGTTTATGGTCAGTTTTGCATCAGAAATTGCCTTTTAAAGAGAGAAGAAATAAAAATCAATTATTTGAGAGAATTAAAGATGAATGGCGCAGTATCAACAAGGAGACAGCGAAGAAACTGGTTGACAATCTGAAACAAAGACTGAAAGCAGTGATTGTGGTCAAAGAAGGTCCAGATAAACATTAAACACTTTTAAAATTTTATTTTTTGTTATTTTTTCGTTGTAAGATTTTCACCATTAGAATAATTTTGAACAAAGCATAATTTAGAATTATATGAAAATGCTCCTGTTCTGACTTATTCTGCGATAAAATTTGAGTTATTCGAAGCTTTTTCTAATAAATAAGATTGAATTTGTTATAAAATTAATATATTTGAGAAAATAATAAATTTATTCTGTATAATAAAAAGTGTACAATTTTCATTTGAGTTCTAATAATTTTGAACAGCGCTGTGTAGCTCCTGCCCTTGCTCAATCAAGAATAGCTATCAGTCTTTTGGATGGTGATCGCATAGCGCATTCTCCGTTACAATTATCTCTGGTTTTACTCACACTGAGAATCCTATATGAAATGCAAGCAAAAGGTCTGATGAGGCGATTGTCCAACAAATTGAAAACTTATCATTCAAACATATCATTTTATCATGTTTATTTTCTCCCATGGCATGTTCTGGAATGAAAACTCCAAGTCATCTTTACATACATGCTCCAAACGGTGAGATCATAAATGTTTATTCGAAACCTTTTAAGTAGTAATTAATTAAGTATTATTAGTTAGGATTGAGGGTACTAAAACATCGTATATTAAACCCCAAAAACTATACGATATAAAAGCATATCTGTTTTTCTTTTTCTTTCATATGTATAGAACAGATAAACGCGTGCGGAGCCGCGGGTACAACGGCTAGTATACAAATAAAACACAAATATCCATTAAAATGGACCGAGTCTCAAGAGGATATAATTAATTATGAGGATATAATAAATTTAATGAAAAAGTTTTTAAAAACATTATTAGTACAGTGAAATGTAGAATATTTTTATCTTAAATATGATATCCTTTTTAATCCTTAATGTATAATTCATTACTATGACTGTTATGGAATTTTGCAATCAGTATTTCTCAAATTTACTATCAGATGGTGCCATCTGCATGGAATGATTAATTTAATTAACTGAGGATTAAGTTCTAAAAATATCAAAGTCGTGTATTGTCGTTAAAAATACATAAGTGAACATAATTTGAAAATATTAGCGCATCCGGAAAAAAGCGAGAAATCAATTACAAAGTCCAATCTTTACAAACAAGAATTAAGTCAAGTTAAAGAAAATTATATAAAAAACAAATTTAATAAAACAGTATTTAAAAACACACTTTTGATTACTGTGCCAAAAAGGATTTTTAAAATATTTTCAGAAATATCCATAATTCATTGTAATAATTATCATGAAAATTTGTCCTCGATTTTTTTCTTTCAAATTCCCTACCAGGTTGTTCCAACACTATTGAATCAAATTTAAATTAAACTGATTGATTAACTGATAATTAAGTAAATATTAAAAAGGAGTATTGCCATAAAGAACACGTGTGTATACAATTTTAAAATTCTAGCACATCAGGAAGATAGTTAAAAATCTATTACAAAATTCCATCTTTCGAAATGTGAAACAACTACAGTTAATATAACAGCTAGTTAAACGCAAAATAACCCAATGAGATTATTTTTGCTATCCTTACTTTTATCATCAATACCTTCACTTATTTTTCGCCTCTTTTATCATGCTGCCAAGTGCCATTTGTACGTTATATCAAATTTTTTCATCAAAATAAAACTTACAGTAATTATATTCAGATATATTTCAAAACTATTTATTGATTTTTAATTATAACAAGACTTTAATCATTTATTTTTCAATGAGTATTATAATGTGCCTCCTACTTCACCGGCTTTTCAATAATTTTTATTCACGATTCTATTTCAGTTATTAGTACTGTTCAGCTGTTAGTACTGCTTTTAAATAGTTAAATTTTATAGAAGGTTTAAAGGAAATAGAATTCTATATAAGCGCCGTTGTTATTAGAGCATTATTTCTTTTTTGTTTCTAGTTCTTTTTGTGTGTAGTCTTTTTTTCGCAGCCATGCGGATTTGTTTATTGATCCAACAGCTAACATTAATTGCAGAAAAAGTCCAGTATAAGTCCAAACTATCTTCGACAGTAACATTTCTGTCGAAAGTTCATAAATGTGCTTAAACTTTAAACTGTGGAAAAAATATTTTATGCATCGCATAAAGAAAGGTAAAATTTCTTACAGTTATTTCAAACACTCGCGTGTTTATTAAGGGAACAAAAATTTAAAAAAAATAAAATTGCTAAGCATATTGGCAAATTTGTTCCCATTTTCTCAAATGCGTACAGATTCTAAAAATGGCATGTTCAGCTGCTGCATAAATAGCAGATAAGCACACTATCATACACTTTTTCCTTATGTTATGCAAAAATTGCTACAAATGCGATTGTTAAGAAACATAGTGAGTTGCCATTTAAACATAACATATTATGACATACCTTCGTTACCAAAATACTTTTTTTACGAAAATTCATCGACTAAGTTCGCAAGTTTAATTATTAAGGCTTTCTGACAAATATATATAAAAAAGTTAATATAGTTAAAGAACCCGTGCTATCTTCTATGGATTGTATGACTACATAAAAGGTATTTTATTTCAACATAAGCCAATGTTAAGTTACAAATAATGGCGTTCGAAACAGCTGAAAGAATAGTATTAGAAATGTCAAAATCAGGTAGAGGTGACCTGTCATAATAATATTCTATCTTCACATTCTAAAAGTTTTCAAGATGCATAGAAATAATCAAATCGGAGCACTGTTATTGCCAGATAGATAAAGTTAAATTCAATATTTTGCACACTGGTTTATTTCACAGTAAACTCAAGCTGTGAAATTTTGAATAAAATATTTTGATATTTATAGAACATGTAGTTTAATCACTCCTATTGTTAAATTTATCCGTTATTGTGATTGCCGGGGATGTATGCTGGTATAAAATGTTAATACAACTAGTAAACATTTTTCTTTAAAATGATCAGAAAGTCCGTAAAAACATAAAAATTCATTAAAAGAAACGAAAAAATAATGATACGAAAATGCGACTAGTTCTAAAAGCATTGCGAGACAAGAATTTAAAAAAATCCCCCCTAAAAAATGTAGTTCGAAAAATGGCGAAAAATAAAAAAAGTAGAGGAGCACTATTACGAATTCGTCGTCAAAAATTACAAAAATTAAAATTATTTTTATAAATAAATGGCTATTCATCTAATCATTTATTCGATTGAATTATAAATTTAGTGAGAAAAACAAGGCACTGAGCGAATATTACCCATGATCTTAATATTATTATCCTTGCTTTGAGCATTGTTGGCTCAAAATCAGAAAATATTTATGTCAAATCCATTGGAAACGGACATGCTATTCACTGTACTTTCATCATATACTTGAAATATTTTGTCTTTTTTAAGTGCAATGGATTATTCTCTTCATACTTGTTGAAACTTTTTAAATAAATACGATCGAAATTATTAGCTTTTTTATTTCAATGTTTTATATTTTAATGACAATCTCTTTAAATAAAAAAAATTCTGAATAAGGATTATTTTTGTTATTATTCTTATTGCACATGTCGAATGAAAAGTAAATTAAAAAGAGTTGTAAACGACAATTGTGCTGTGTTGGGCAATAACTTCTATCCTCCCTCCTAGAGCTTATTGACCCTAAATGAAACGACGTGCTGCGAAATTCTTTTAAATCCTTATTTGTCCCCGAGCTACAAAAAGAAACCTTTTACACAATTGTTTTCAAAATTATTAACGAATCGACGAGAAAGAATTTACTCTTTTTCTCCCATGAGTTCTTCAAATATTAAAAGCTTCTAACAACGTAATGAGTTACATAATAGAAGTCCATTCGAAGCTTTTCATACGAATTCGGTTTTTAAAAAACGAAAGTGAATTTAATATTAATGGTTAGGAAAGTAATTCGAAACGATGAAAACAGAAGAACTATTCATTACCTCTATACAACCACTTTTTTTCTTATTTTGAAGTCTCGCATCGAGCTTAAAAACATTGGGGATATTTTCTAAAGAGGATTAGAAAAAGAAATCTAAATCTAGCTTTCTACGACATTGAAACAAAAATGAAATTTTTTCGAAGGGAATGAATAATTGTATTGTAGATAGTAAATACCATTGTTTGTGTATCTAAGTTCTTAATTATAGCTTAATTACTTACAATTTAAATAATTTATGATTTTGTATTCTTTGAACTTTCAATTCTTGCTTTCAATGTTTTGAGGTACGAATTCGTTCAAATGAAATTTGAAAAGTTTTCATTTTTAGAAGAATGTGTTTAGCAATGTCGCAACATTTTTTCTATAACTGTATATACTGTTGTAGTTTGTGACAGCTACAAAAAAATTGCAAAATTCATTATGATTCCCTTTCAACGAGCATATAAAGGATGTCTGAAAATTTTCACTTTTCCTTTTATTTCTTAAATTTCTATCCTAGGTATATATGTTAAATTATAAAGATCTGTAAAAAGCGGGACAGAATTTCATAAAATTGATGAAACGAATTGGAGAAAACTTTTAGGAAATAAAAATTTTCAATTTTTTTTTTACTGTCTTCGTGTATAAAAATTCCCAGTAAGTAAAATGATCTTCATAGATTAATACAGTAACGTACAATATTTCGATAGTATATTAAAAATAAATTCCTGGAAGAAAAAATGTTGGCTTACACCACTTAACCTTTGATTGGGCGCAAGACAAATGCTAACACGGTAGAGTGCAACTCATCTGTGAGATTAAATGTTAAATTTTTGCTTAGATTTAAGGAAAAGCTAATCAAACTGAAATATTCGGTCATACAACGCTATATTTGCGTTTAGAAATAACTTTTTTGTATTTCCTTGCAATTTCAACCAACAGAATGTCTAGGAATTCAGGAAGGAGTTGATGTTTGTTTTCCCGTAAGAGTCCTTAGTAATAACAACTGCTGTCGTTCAGAGCTTGAATTTTTGAAATAAAAATACTGGAAATAAAATCAATATCTTTGAATTAGGGGCTAATCAACAAGTATACGAACTTCTGCAGGTTTAGAAAAATGAAATACATAGAAAAATTCAGGAAATCAAAAATACAAACGTAATCGGGCGTAACTCATCCACCAGATTAACGTGCTCTCACGAACATCAAAAAAGCACTAGAGAAAAAAATCACGATACCCTAGTGTGAGTAGTAGGGAGACAGGAAGCTACTAGAGGTCCCACACCTTTTTCGGTAAAAACCCGCAGTTAGGCATCAAAAAAAATATGGGTGCTTCATCTCACAGATTAGATGTGCCCGACGGAAGGTTAAGGACAAGTTTATCAAGAGCAAAATTCGTGTCTGAATAATATTTCAAGGGTGGTACACCAATAACCAAAGAAAACTATGGTTGTGCAAAGAAAAAAATAGTAATTCTGATAAGTAAACATTATAGAATAATACCTTTCCATAAACTTCACAAATCTCATTCGAAATGCTTTTTACCCAAGAAAATATTTATTGAAATGGTAATTTACTCCAAAAATCAGAAGTGGATAATATTTTCATTTACATACATTTCTGTGTGGTCTAAATGTGCAATGCCATGCGAAATTTCTATATTTTACGTTGTAATCAATCCTGAAAATTGTTCAGGTGTTTCTCCAGAGGAATATAACTTCGTAAATAAAATTAAAGAAACATTATTTTCTTTCAATTTTAATTTCTTACCTTTGCATTTAAACCCAATATTATACATTTTTAGAGATTTACAGTATTTATATTACTTGGAAACCAGCTGGTTCTCCGAGAATATTGGTTGTCAAAACTCGATTAAATATGTTATACGTAACTTAACTTTCGACATTGTCTCAAAAAAGTTACTTGTTAATCATTGTAGTTTATAGTTAAAAACATTTAATTCGCACCATTATTGAAGTCTTACTCTTGTTCTTTTCATTGTGACAATATACCTCTGCAGTGGAGTCAATTCAATCGACGTTACTGACAAACGCAAAGTATAATTGAGTAAGTCTTCTAACATTAAACCGAGTGCGGTCTTAAGATGTGCTGCAATTTCACGATCTTTTATCTCTCAAAATATGTTCAATAGATTCGAAAATTAACCCTAGATAACTAAACTTAAATCAGTGTTGCTCTAACTACTCACAGACTGCGAATTAAAAACAAATATATATTTATATTTCCTGTATTTTATTTCAAAAAGTTAGTGCAACTCAAGAAGGTGTTATAACATTTCATTTAAAAAATAGAAAAGCGGTGAAAATTAATGTTTGCACTCTTGCCGGATGCTTGAAGTGTGCTCTCCGCAAATAACCTTATTGCAGTAGTTGTACACGTATTTTGTCATTCTGCGTTTCTTAGATGGTCAGGAAGTACAAATTCAGCGTTTGTATTCTGCACTTTTACAATGGCGTTAATGTTAAACCTTGGAAGCCCGCTTTATTAAAAATTGATTTTGAAATGTTTTTCGACTTGCATTTCTTGAATAAAACATGGAAAAAATACTTTTAAAAAATCCTATTTTGTGTTAAGTATGGTTTATGGCTAAAAAACAGTCTGTTACCAACTGACAAAACTGGGCTTTATTTTAGAAAAGAATTTCCTTGATAAAATTCTATAATGTGAAACACAGATGAAGTTTAATAAATAATAATACGCATAAGGGGTTTCCTTCAACATTGTAGAATAAAATATGGTATTCTCGAGTGCACAAACAAAGCTAAAAAGGTCAATTTAATTTATTTTTATCAGCACTCAGCCTGCCATCTATATGTTGTAAATTTATTTAATAAAAATTTCAGTATTTATCCTATTGGCGACAAGAGGCATTAGAGCTTTAATCTTCTCAAAATTTTAGACAAAATTGGGTATGTTGCTTAAAGCAACATTGGGGCTTTTAACCCTTTCAAGTTCACTACATGTTTCGTTTTGAAAATTACTAAATTTATTTCAAAAATGAATATTAGACATGTAGCTGATCAAAAATATGTAAGGGATAAAATTAACCCCTTAACATACAATGACGTCACGCGCATCGAATTGCAGAAGATATGCTATTGAAAGTCAACGTAACAATTAATTTTAAATTCAAAAATCATCTGGACACGCTTAAATGTCTCAAGTATCCTTTAACATCTTAAATAGATTTAAATAATAATGAATATCCCAAATGGGTGGTGGTATCTTATTAGGAGCTAAAATAAAATCGTATTCCAAGGGGTTAAGCATTTTTTATTTTCAAGAAATTTGTGGTTTCACAGTAAACCAATGAACGGTAACGGGCTATTTTTCCTCCGAATAAGCTATCATCGAAATATAAATTAAATATATTTTTTAAATTACAAGTATACATGCATATTCAGGATATTCCACCTTCATAAAATTTAATATTACTTTCGAAGATTCAATTTTGAAAAATTTCAATTTGTGCTAGAACCCTCATTTTATTTCTTTTAGAGATCAAAAGCAATTTAGCTCTTGCAATGCCGATATTTTCGTGAATACTGACGGTATTGAACTGGAATTTTTATTTAAGTTGGCCTATACATCTGGCTCTTAAGTTATGAAAGAAAAATTACTCGACGTATTGCACATGCGCAGTAAAAAAATGCTCGATGTGTGGTTTCGCTGCGAAACCAATGAACGCGAAAGGAATGCAAATGCAAATTGCTTCAACTCCTGTACTTTATTCAAACTTCTGCACGTTACAACTAAGCATTCGACAATTAGACGGCGATTGTAGCAAATCTCGAAAAGTAACAAGTGTACAGCCGTGCTTCTCACATTCGGATAACTCATTTGACTAGAAATAAAAGTACTGTGAGTGAACTGGTGAGAGCGCAATGAGAACATCTCGAATTCGCAAAACTGGCAGGAATCGGCAGACTATTAGACGAATCTTTAGTTATCTAGGATTACATTGTTGTATTTCAAGGATATCATGACAGCACAAATCGATTCCTTTACGGTTTCTGCGATGTTACCGATAATTTGAGATTTAATGTAGGAGCCGGAATGTTAAAAATGATGTTGAAGAATAGACTTTTGAAATAAAAAAAATCTATAGTTTGCAGATGATAAATCAAATTTCTCCTGTTATATTTTTTCTTCTATGACCTTCAACTACGACTCAACAAAAAATGACTTATTTTGTTCCAAGTATGCGAGAACATTGTTTTGTATTTGATAGTTTAGAAAGATATAGCTGATTTCGTAACGAAATATAACTCATCGATACAATGGCAAAATTTAATCGTAATAATATTTTACCTAAAAATTAAGGTATGAAAACTTTATAAAAGTATCTTAGAAGTTTTATCTTTACTGAAAATAGTGTTGTTTCGCTTAGTAAATAAGAAAATACATTTTCCACTTTCTTTCTATCCGAAACGTAGAAATGGCATTTTATCGTGTGATTGCTTTTGACATCGTAACTGAATATATCACTGCCAAATTTCTTTTATATGAAATAGAAACTAGAACTTGGCCATAGCGATAAAAAGGAGTCAATTCCAAAATATACTTTCAAAAGAATTCAATCAACATGACTTCACCGATCTTTTATGAATTCAATCTAAAATATCAAAAATGTCAGTGTAAGTATTCTGTTTTTGAATCGTGTATGTCAGATAAAGAAATATATCATTCAATTTCAATTTATATGAATTGGATAAATTTTACTTATATAAAAAAAAAGTCAGAATTATTTTTGAAAAGTGAAATTCCTAGAAATAAGCTCTGCTCAAACATCTTGAAACAAAATTTCTTTTATTTCAAAACTCTGAAACGAAACTATTCTGTTTAAGTAAAAAATAGCACTTTTCTTATTGTTCCTACATTAGTCTTTGCATCTGTTTAAAAATTTCATTCCTATCCAAGAATTCCTTAACACAACCAGAATCTTTGTTGCTTCACGAATAAATTAACATTAAAATCAGACAATTTTAGAAGATCGAACTTAATTAACCTTTTTTAATTTTCTCCATTCATTATTACGCAACCGCGATGAATAAGAAAACGCATTATTTTCATCTCGAACAGATAACTTTAAATCTATTTTAGCTATTTCGAATGCAAATATTTTTCTATTCCAAAAGGAACACAATTTTAATAATGTATTTCATTCACAGACTGAATAGATAGATGCATATGTAAAAATTATTAACATACTGAAATAAATAAGGCTTTGAACTTTTTACCTCCATTCGACTTTCAAACCAGTTGAGTGGACGTGCATATATTATGTTGCTTTCTCAAATATACTAAACTACAATTAGAATATTATTTCGAGACAGGGAAATTAGTTTTTTTATGGTTTTCTAATGAGAACCAGAATTGGAAGTCCAATTATTTTCAAATTTAAATTATGAGAAAGAACAGATTTCAGATTTTTTTGAGATATATATTCTTTAGTTTCAGATTCTCTGCGCAGTAACTTTAAATTGATTTCCGAGGTAAAAAAAAAGCGTCTATTTTATGAATATACAAATCGGCTTCGGCAACCAGCTTGTTGGCCGGGAATATGATTTCAATTGAATCTTGCATCATTTTATAATTATGGTTCTCCTAACAAAGTAATTTTAAACTTCGATTGTGATAGATATTTAACCCATATTCTATTAGTGATCTTGTACCTGTTCTGTTTATTGCCTATATAATGTCCCTAATGGAGTTGAATAACTGACCATGTCCTGTAATCTCTACTTCCACGTTGTCGGCACTTTCTTATTACTCTTGTAAAATATGTATTTGATTTCAACATTAAAATGACGCAGCACATTTTATGACCAGCGGCATGTTAGCTGGATTAAAGCATGTTGAGAAAAGAATGAAAACATAGCAATCATAACCTTTTAGTTTCTTAATATAAGCAAAGTAATATCTCTGAGAGCTTGAAATACAGATTTCACAAAAATTTTGATGAAATAAAATATGAACGCAAAATGTATTAGGAAATTGTCTCAGATTACAACAATGAAATAGAAATACGAAATTAAATATTTCTTTAAACAATGAAAACGGTTCCAATTGCAACAACGAAAAGTATTGTTGTAAATTATGCAAAAATATTTTTAAAGGGTTGTTAAAATTAGAGAAAAAATTGTACGATAACTTAATCGATGTCATTGAAGATATATATTTTAATTTTCAGATGGTGTAGAAATAATTTTTGTGCTGTAATATTTTCGGAAGTTATTAAGAAAAAACGCCAAAGTTTTGCTCAATTTTTAATTAAGATTTAAAAAACAGCTCCAAGGTGCACATTCCCACCCTCCAAAGTATGTTTGTGCCAAATTTCGTAGCTCTAGGTCCAGCGGTCTTCCCTGTAGAGCGCCAACACACACACATTCTCCTTTATTATTAGTAGAGATAAAAGTTAATCTATGCATTAGAAAAGGCAACTACTATTTATTGACTCACTGACTTAAGACGAAATCTCCCAAACCACGCTGCCAGAAAACTTAAAATTTCCGAAGTACTTTGGATTATTAACTATTATTAACCAATATTTAACAAAAATTATAATAAAAAATTCTACATTTATTAAATTATTTTCTAATTTTTAGTCTTGGCTTTATAATTCATTATTTAAAAAATTATGGAATCTTCAAATCATTTTGTTCCGAAATTCACTGCCAAGTGTCTCTCCTTGTATGGAACCAAAATTTATTTGATGAAATTAATGGACTAACTGGTAATTAAGGTCTGAAAATATTAAAATAGACCAATGTCATCGATAACGCACAATTTTGGCAAATTCAGAACTCTAGTATATGAAAAAGTGAGCGCAAAAGTGATTACAAAATTCTATATTTACAAACATAAAACAAGTTAAATGAGAGTATTTAAAAACAAACTCAAA
This sequence comes from Araneus ventricosus, assembly GCA_013235015.1. Classification (NCBI taxonomy): domain Eukaryota; kingdom Metazoa; phylum Arthropoda; class Arachnida; order Araneae; family Araneidae; genus Araneus; species Araneus ventricosus. The sequence goes on along the minus strand of BGPR01000658.1, from coordinate 246,006 downwards.
ACAATTTTCTCAACAAAAGAATTTATTTTTTCTGTTTCGTATGTACGTCAGAATGCTTACTTTCTGGCATGCTGAACAAATAAAGCGATTACTCAAACTTTTTAATGCAGTTCACATATCTTCTCTCAATCGACAAACACCAAAATCATTCCGCGGATGCAGTAAGGGTTATCGCGTTAAAAATGTAAGAGTTCCAAAACAGATCCATCAGAGAAGTTATTACATCTCAATGCAATAAATATCGGATCAAAAACCCTCTCAAATAAACCCTCTTAGATTTTCTTTGCACTGGAGTGGTCACCACATTGCCAAATACTTGACTCTTAAGCCGACAAGCAAATACTAAATTGCATATAGTTAACATATACAAAAGGGAACAGAATACTGAAAGAAAATAGTGACAAAAACCAAGACCAATGATTAATATAAGACGAGTAAGCATAACTTCCTTGACGCGCATAATAAATCATGGACTTGCATCCTAGGCACAGGAAAGAAAAAAAAACGTAAGAAATGCGAAAATGAACATTGGATATAAAGGGTGTGCAATACCTTCATCCAGCCCAAATAGTAAAGTTATTTGGAAGAAGATCCCTAAGCACATAGAAGACGAGAAACCTGTGAAGAGACATGCAGGTTGAGAATGACACGAGACATGAGAATATATACGCGAGGAGATTACTGTAATGAAATTTTTTATGATAAAAGTCATAGATACAAATCAGAAGAAAACGTTCTTCTAACTTAGATAAAAAGAAGCAGCGGAAGTGTTCTCTTCTTAATTTTCCTGCATATTCACACAATATGGCGTGTTTAATATTTCGCTTCGTAGCGCAATGGAGAGAATCAATTGCGTATTTCGTCGCTTAACAAGCACCACCACATCAATTTTTTTTTGAAATTTTAAAAAGGAAAAAAATACTCAATTTTTCGCAACCAATACAGAATATATCTGAATTTTTCAACGTCTGGTATAAGTGCAAGATCACGTGCTCCTACCAAATGCTAGAAAATTCAGAAATATTCGTTATTGGTTGCGAAAAATTCAGTTTTATTCCTCTTAGAAATTTCAAAAAAAATTGAAATAGGTGATGTTGCTTGTTAAGCGACGATTTACACCTCTTCTCATAGACCAAACGGTTCAAAAATTTCATTCAGATCAGCAATTTCGTTATCAAAATGACATAATTAAATTTCTAATAATAAATAATTTTTTAAAAAACTGCATTTTTGAGCTATCGTATTTACATAAACACAAACAGACAGCCTTTTCACGGTTTTCGTCCAAAATTTCATGCATATCGATAATTTTAGTGTAAAGACCACATATCAAATTTCAATGGTGTAACTCGCTCCTTTTTTCTCTTTTTTGTTATGGTGTTCACATACACATGCTTCGACACACCGGCACACAATCGTCCCTTTAACTGATTTCGTCCAAACTTTGATACTGAACAACAGTTTTTAGGTTAACAACCATCAAACTTATTGCGTTTTAGAGTTAACGCGTTCACACACACTGGAGAGTACAAGGACACGAAGTTTCCTTTGATAAACCGTGTCCAAAATTTAATTCAGAGCCAATATTTTGGTGTTGAGACAAATAACCAAATTTCATTCATTTACATCGCGAACATAATAAATCAAAAGTAGAACAAATGGACAAAAAATATTTTTTTGGGCTTAGGAGATTTAAAACATAGATATTCATCAAAATCTCTCTGCTCAGTTTTTTTTACAAATAAAATACTTTCTTTTTATATACTTAGTATAAGAGAAAATAATAAATAACTCATAAATAGAAACAGTTTATTTAAAAAGACTACAATTTCTCAATTTGAAGAAATTTCTCGGAGGCATTTTTTCAGCTTAACTATTTTACAATTATTTCTAAGAAATATCAAAAGAAATATCATTATAAGTAGAGGAATTACTTAAAATTAAACGAAATATCATTAGAATAGAATTTTTGCCAGTTATCTATTCTGATTGTTTCGATGGTTAGATATTCTTGGAAACTACTCATATTGTATGAAAAAAATCTATCGAATTGCAATTTTCTTAGTTCTTGCAACTTTTTAAATTTCAGGAGAACTGTACAAAATTTTTAGTGAGAGTTCTTATCAATAATTATAAAAAGGAATTTTAATCCTAAAAAACTTATAACCTCAGGTTGCATGAAGTAGAAACTTCAATTACAGTTCGTATGGGTTCAGTAACGTAGTAGCATTGTAGTATCGAGTGCAGTGTGCGTCGCATGATATTTACATTATTTCATATAACAAATAAGCTTGGAATAAGAATACACAGAAGGAACATTATTATCCTCATCAATTCATCTTTGAGAAATTCAGAAAAATTCCGTTTTTATCTCCAATACAACCGCAATAGATAATATTGGGCCGTGTTTATTATATTTCATAATTTCTAACATGGTTTCAGTTCTTAAAAGTGGAGTTTTTTTGCCTTTCCTGCAAATTCAAAATCTGTTACCTATAACTTAAAATATAATTTCTGGATATGTTTTCTAAGAAAGTCTTCGTAGATGAAAGCATTACCCTTCACGAAAAAATAGCGAATGTCCATCAAAAAAGGCAATGCATATACATCATGAATATAAAATAGTTACATATAAGTTTCTATTATGTTATACCTTATATAACTTTCTGAAGAGTTTTAAATTAAATTTGGCTTATTTCTCGAATACTTTTAAATAAGGCTTTCTCGCTGAGAATTTTAAATTTAAATATCAAACTAGATTTTCATTGATTCCGTGTTACAAAAAGAAGAAATTTCCTGTACAGGAAAATAAAAGTTCCTATAAAATCTTCTCCCGTAAATTTATTATTAAACTTTCTTTATAGCTGCAAAAAAATATAAAAACCCTACAAAACTTCTGTTGGAGTTTTTAAATTAAATTTTGCAATTCCGAGATGTTTCTTTCTTTTGTCTGAGCTTTGTCTGTAAATAAATGAATAACAATGGAGACGATATGCATTAAGACTTATTTTTCTTAAAGAACATTGTTCTACTGCTTTCTCTAATTCGCGAACTCAACTTTTCATATTTTGAGATTTTTTTATTTGAGTTATACACTCCTCAAAATATTTGAGGAATCGGTATCATTTTCGAAGAAATGAATATATTCGAGTCATCATTTTTTTGAGAAAAACTAGAATGAATGTTTTTATGTAGCCCTGCAAACACACATGGTATTCGAAAATTTGACAAATGAAATTATTTTATTCAGTTAAGAGGCTATCTCAAGCCCTAGCGGAGATTTCAAAACTTTCAATATTTGGAAGTATAAGTTTACTTTGTTTTTCTTGGAATTTCTTGCGATATCAATAGGACGTGTGGTCTCCCCGAACAGCTAAAATTGCTGAATATTGTTTTAACTTGGAATTTACAAAGTGGTCCCACAAATTAGGAAGCATTGTTTCCCTCTGTTCCACAAGAAGAGTCTCTAGTTCTCGAATTGTTAGAGGAGGCCACGACTGCAGAGCAACTTGTCTTCCCTAGAAAGTGCAAATGTGCCTTATTGTATTTAGTCGAGTGAGCACGATGGTCATTCTTTTCCACTATTCCACAAGGGCAGTCACTAGCTCTCGCATTGTCAGAGATAGCCTTGACTGAGCAGTAATCCATGTGCCCTAGAGCGTCCCAAACATGCTCTATAGGATTCAGGTCGAATGAGCATAAGTCATTTTTTTCCACTGTTTCACAAAAGCAATCTGAAGCTTTCACAATGTCTTAGGCGGTCTTGCCTCAAGATCAACGTCTTCACTACTAGAGCATTCCACACATGCTCTATTTGACTCAATCGAGTGAACATGGTCACTCCATACGTTGTATACTCTGCTCCGAAAGTCAGTTTCCAGCAGGAAGAGTTCTGAGGTATTCAACGTTACCGTCAATTATAAGGAACATATCACCTATGGCTACAACAAAAGGTTCAAGTATCTCTTCCCTAAAGTTTTCTACCTATCAAATATCATTCCACATAATATACAGGTGTTTATGTCCACCTGTACATACTCCTGATCAACCCATTAATCCAAAACCCGAGTTGTGTGATATTTTCAGTGCAATATTGGAATTATTTCATATGCCATGTTCTCTCCATACGAAGATACGAATGTCTTACGGTTAAAGGAACGCAAATAAAACGTCTATGTGCATGCAAACCATACCGAGAAGTGCGATTTCGTACAGTTTGTGTCGATACGTCTCATCCTGTTGAAAATCTTCCTCTGCCTCTGCAGAAAGAAAGGTTTTGTTGGTTCAACGGCCTCTTATGTGCAGATAAAAATCTTCGACTCATGTTATTGTATGTGCACGGCTATGATCTTATACGAAGATCTCCAGTAACTCGGAATTGGTTCCAAAGACAACAAGTTACACATGAGACAGATCAAAGAAAATGCTCCCATTGTCTTTTTTTAATGCACTCCTTTCTAATTTACCAATTGTTTGACAAGCTACTGATACTGGTGAATTATGACATTGCGACATCAAAACCGTTTTAGAAAAACTATTCCACCAAACCTATGCAACACAAACAGCTTAATTTAGAATTCTCATTTTACCAAAAGGTTTTTTAAAAATTTAATTTTGAAATTACACATTTTAACTTCATTAATGCTATTTTACGTAAAACATCTATGTCTTCCCACGCCTTTAAATCAGTACATATAATTATAACAGATTTTCTGAGAATAAGACAGCAAAAACAGTTTTTTTAAATACTTTTAACAATGTAATTCAGTGATCACATATTATTCAAGTCCGTATATTACGGAAGGAAAGGTTTTTTTTAAGAAAATGAGTTGGCAATGTTTTAATTTTTGATCATAGAAAATCTTCCGTATAAATTTATTGTTAAATTTCCTTGAAGATACGAATGTTTGTTATGATATATAAATTCCCACTAAGCTTCAACAAGACTTTATTTTAATTTTACTATTAAGGGGAGATTCTTTTCCCTTGAATATTCTTTGTAGTAAAAAGTATAAGTATTGAAGACAAACTGATGATAAATTCGATGAAATCAATCAATTGTGAATATTCCCAACTTCCACTTCCCATAGTTTTATTATAATTAACAAAATTAAAAAAGTTATTCTGTAAGAGAGAAATTAGAAATTCACAATTAAACAAAAGTTCTTCACTAAATTAAATTGGTTGAAATATTTTTATGGCATCAAAACAATTTTTAAATCCATGTAAAAAAATAACCATTATTCCAGAATATATCAATTATGTATAATTTTCCAATTTCCAAGAAAATAATGGCATAACTATTTCATGAACGATATATCTAAAGAGAAACATAGTTCAACATTCCCACGGTTTCCTCATGGTATAAAATTTAAAGATAACATTCAAAATAACGACTTGCCGAATTTCCTTCCAGGAGTGAAAACCGTATATTGGCATTATAATCAATATGTAACCTGTGTCTATAAACTCGAATCTTGACAGTAGTCTCGAGGTACAAATAGTAATGCAGTCCATATATGACTAAAACATAAAATTACTATAGACTCCTCAATTACCGTCTCATGTGAAAATTTATTAATTTCTACATGTAGCTGCTATCTTACATCCTACCTTCTCTCGTTGCATATATATGCATTAAATGCTGTTTTACTCCATACAAATCCATTGAAATTGTCATAAAATTTTATAAAATATTGTGGAAATTCCTTCCTACGTATTATTTCTGCATTTCATTCCAAGACGCAATTTTTATTTTGGTTTATTTTTCCACGTTCATTAAAGGTAAAGCAACAATACTTTTTGAAATATTCTAGCAAGTATTTGTTTTATTGTTGATTAACACAACAATCAAGAAAATACACTATGTCTTCAAGTTAAGCACGGTGCATAAATAGGGAAATTCAAAACAAATGCCGTGACTACAAATGGCAAATTCCTTGTAAACAACGAATAGGAAGAAAAGTTTGAACTCAAGACGAACACTTGTTTGAAGAAACAAGAAGAAAGTTTTGTTATTGTACGTAATAACTGACGTGTGTGACTATCCTTAGTGACACAGACAGCATCCAAGCGGTAGTCCACTTCACTGCCTAATAAAGAATTCTCTATTCGAACTTTCAATGCGTTCACTGTTGCAGACAAATACGGGGAAAAGATAGTCTATAAGCGCATGGGTAATTTCAGTAGATTCAGATAAACAAATGCAGAATTCCACATTTTACATACTTAAATTATACTCCTATTGACTCTAGATTCTTCATGAAATACATCCCAAGGGCCACTAATTTTTTAAAAAAAATCTTGAAAGTACAGACACAGAATGCACTGTGTGTTCCTTCTTCGAATTATTGTGAGACAAATGTACATTCACGATTACAAAAAATGTTTATAATATCTAGCGTGAAAATGAATTACCGCATAGATCTTGCTCGTGTGACCAAGAGAAGTCAAATAGAGCAATTATTACGAATTCAAACAAAATTTTAAATCAATATTAAGAACTATCTGAATTGTGTTCAAATTATTTTCTTCTTCTCAGTGTTTGCAAAGAAGTTATAGTCATTTGTAATCAAGGTAATTGAATTACCCTTATTTAATTAAAAGATCAAAAATAGTCACAACTACACTGAAAAAACTGTGGAGTAATGTCGCTCCAAATTTGGTGTTGAAAAACCTTAAAAACAGTGTGAACAAACACTTTATTTCAAGTTAACACCAAATCAAGCGTTCATATACATTTTAAACGGTGTAGTTTCCATCAAACACCAATACTGGAGAATCCTTACACCATGCTCACACTTACCCGACACCATTCGTGAATTATTTTCACCTGTGGAAACACCAATTTTGGCGCATGTTTGGAAACTCTCCGATAGCAACGGTAGATTATTTATAAACAGCCTGACTTGCTTCGCCGTTCCTTTGGTTGTTATAAGAGGTATGCATGTTTTTGTTATGAGAACGCAATTATTTCTATTACACAAGATAAATATAACTTTCTTTATATGTATGTCATTTGTATTTTAGAATTTTATTACATTTAATTTGTATATTACACATGCTATGCTTCGGAAATTTTCTTTACTAAGCCTAGTTCGAATTCGTCCTTATTAATACTCTCCGCAAGTTTGAATTACGAAACAATTTTATTTTTTGAATCAGTTTATGCATCCTTAATTATTTGTTGTCATTCTAAATTTTATAGAAAAAAAATCATTTTGAAATGCTCCAATAATGTAACAATATTCTGAACTTCTGATGAAATACATCCAGAAAAAGCATAAGTTCATTCGCTTTTTATTGGTAAAGAAATAACAGCCTTGGTTAACAATATAATCCTTGAAATTTTAACTTGTAGAACAATATTCCAGTTGCCTCAATGCCTATTTTAAATAAAATGTTATTAAGTAAAGCAAAATCTGTATTTCTGTGGAATTGTTCAATATAATATGTAATTCTCCAACACAAAGTTCGAAAAGAAAAGTTCGCACCAATGATTTTTTTAAATTTTGTTTCAAGTGGGAAAAGCAAATTAATATCAATTCTAATAACAAGAGTCAATCCTGAAGAATTAAATCAGAAAAATCGAATTTATTAAATTTACATTCACAAAAAAGAAAAACCTATAAGAAATGCACGAGTGTGAAAACAGAAAAATTAATTTGGCACAATTCTTGGCATGCATTATTTTAGCACATTTTTGTTGCAACCCTTTTTTTCTCATCTTTTTTTCAAACCTTTTATTGAAGTTCAAATTTCTATCTTTTTACTGATTAAAGATACAGCTAAAAATTATATGTATTTGAAAGCACTGGAGAATTTTAGCCTATTTTGATATTTCATTCATTAATATTCGATATTTTGTTTTTTATGGATGTAAATATTTTGCATATTTTTTTCCCGCCTGAAACAAGCAGACGATAATAAGACAGCTGATTTGATTTTATTCTTATTTGTTTACTCTTTTAATATAATTCGCACAGTCTTTGAGTTTCAACGGAATAGTGTGTTCTTGTATGAGAATATTTATTTTCACTTTTGCGGTTCAAAGTTTTATTTGGATTATTTTAAATAATTTTTCGTTGATTTCAGTTTAGAACTCGTCGGAGCTACTGAATCTTAAGGATTGATTTTTTTAGACTTACTGTTACTTAGATTTAGTGTTACTGAATTCCAAAAATGGTGGCAACTACTTTACACCAAAAGTAGTGAAAAGAAACATTCCTGATATTTGATCTTTGGTGTTTGATTACACCAAGAATTATCTTTGGCGTTTGATTGCACCAAGAA